>WNWK01005282.1:85000-123536 GCA_009830355.1 Cherax destructor | reverse complement strand
TTGCTCCCTTGGACTCTGATTTTTCGCTGTCAGTGGAGTGAGTGGGGGTTCTGCCTCTCCCATTTTTGTATTGATGGGGAATGTGAATGAGGTTATCAGCTCTAGGAAAGTCTTAAGGATTTAATGATCATTGAGGCTAGCCGACTTTGCCAAAAAGTAGCAAGTTGTGCCATGCCTTGATGGTTGGTGGAGCATTTAGGATAGCAGAACCATCGTTTACTTTTATTAAGAGGTCCGTAAGTTTCCCAGCTGCGTGTGGACGGGCTGCTTTGGGAATATGTGTGAGTGTCCTGGTACCTGTTGCTTTAATTGCTTCCAAGATATTATCTGATGAGATGAGATCTTTCTTAAGTTTTCTAGATTTTCACTTTTCAGTACTTCCCTTATGCCTGAACAACTTTGTAACTCACTAGGGCAAATCCAGAAACATCTTTCTTGTTTAAGGTCATTTCTCATGGCTTAATTAAGCTTTGTACATGATACCTACCTGGAGATGTAGGAACATGATACCTACCTGGATATGTAGGAACATGATACCTACATGATATGTTGTTCCACATATTTCACAATCAATGTCCCTAATGTTTCTTCCAAAAAATTTCCACATACATTATTGATCTTATTTCCGGCCATCCGCACTTTGTATTATCCTGAGTCTCCGTTGCAGCTATTGGTGGTGTTTGGCCCTGGCAGGGGTTGAGTGGATGGTGGTTGAGGGGTAGGGGTGTTGTATAGGTGGTGGATGGTAGGTGCTGGGTTTGTGTGGTGGGTGTGGGTGGTTGGGGTGGGTGTGGGTGGTTGGGGTGGGTGTAAGGTGACGCTTCACATACGGTAACCAAGTCAGGTCAGGTCGCATGACTTCTCCCGCTTCCTTCTCAGCATGAAACAAACACCACGTCTTCCATGGCCTTTGGATATGTTCACTTTACTGTCCTCTCACGTATTTTTGTTCTATCTCCGCCACACTGAACACCATGATGGCTCTGTTATTCATTATTGTAGACCAAGTGCTGTAAAAACTTTACTAAAAGCTATTTGACTCGTGTTATGTATCCTGGCGACCACTGACAACTCTACAATCCAGTTGATCGTTTAGACTATTCCTTCCCTTCACTTTTTCGTATTTCCACAAACTCTACTCTATGGTATCACTCTGTCTTTGCACTGTGGCAAGCTAACAGTCGCAGGAAGTTTACTAAAAGCGAACTGACTTGCGTGGATAATACCTTGGCAAGTGTTTACAACTTGGTATTCCAGCTACTCTTATCACTTCCCTATTTACCAATACCATTTACTATGGTTTCCTTATCTATACACTATGGTAGAACTATGTTATACACTATATTACTATGTCACACTCTGTTATCAAAAAGACTTTCCTTCCCCTCACAATATTTGATACAATATAGTATTTGTTTACACATGGCAGTGTTGTAGATTCCCCTCGTGGGTGTATGGCACCACTTCCTGTTTTCACTGTACACTTTACATTCCCCTTTTCTGACTCAGAAGGTACTCTTACTTATAGATTACTTCCTAGCACTGGGGAGATTTACCTAACATGTTCACTGGCACAGTCTGTGCTTCTGGTACAAAGATGTCCTACGAAAACTACGGAGTCACGCGGAGCCACACGGAGCCATGCGGAGCCACACGGAGCCATGCGGAGCCATGCGGAGCCATGCGGAGCCACGCGGAGCCACACGCAGCCATGCGGAGCCACGCGGATCCACACGGAACCATGCGGAGCCACGCGGAGCCACCACCACCGCACTCAGGGTATTGTTGTTGCTAGCGCAGCGACATACTCGCAGCTGAGGCTTTGCATAACGAAATGCAACACAGTAAAGACTACGGTTTATTCATATTGCATGGTAAATGAAGAAACATATTCTAGAAACGACAATCTACGCACGCAGCATACCCTAGAGACGACAGTCCGCTCGCTCAGCATACCCACGCAACATACTCTAGACTGTCAACATCAATAAGATTTCTCAGCCTGAGACGGGAGACTTCGCCAGAACGCTGAGAACACCGCCAAGCATTCTTCATTCCGCTGTCAGAAAAGTTCTGGCACCAGAGTCATCATGAACTTCATAGTTCGCGAGCTTTCCTCTGACGTAATTAATATAAATACTTTGCACGGCTTTCGACAACATTCCATTCGTCCCTTTTTGCACATTGTTGCGAGAATAACAGCATCAGGAAGCAGTGAACTGGGAAGCAATTATCCGGCGGGTGTTGAGTGGACACAAGAGTGATGTAGAGTGAGGGATGCCTGGTATCAACCCAGGCTGAAACATGATGGCTGGCAGGTATTTGTTGTGTATAGGTAGGTGGAGCTCAACACTGTGAGGGGGGGGGTGCTGGTTATTATCAGTGGGGATGGGGACGAGTGGGGGGACTGGAGGGGGGCAGCGCTAAATCCATAAGTGAGTGCAACAGAAGTTTGCTTCAGTTGTGAAGGTTGAGTGATGAGTTAAATACTGATGCCTTTCCTAGTGGATATACACACACTCACGCAGCAGCCCAGGACTTTCTGTCTTTCTCTCTGTCTCTGTCTGTCTGTCTGTCTGTCTGTCTGTCTGTCTGTCTCTCTCTCTCTCTCTCTCTCTCTCTCTCTCTCTCTCTCTCTCTCTCTCTCTCTCTCTCTCTCTCTTCCCTCATCTCTTCCTCCTTCACAATGCGAGGGGTCGCCTACACTAATAACACTTAGGACCCCTTACTTCTTCCCCTGTGATGCTCTCCACTTCCACTCCCTCCCTTCTTATCTCCCTCCAGCCTTCCCGCTCTCCTTCCATCTCTCCTTCATATATAAATATATATATATATATATATATATATATATATATATATATATATATATATATATATATATATATATATATATATATATATATAAATGACCTGCCAGCTATAACTTCATCCCAATAGGGTCGGAAACCCATGGAGCATGGGGCAAGTGTGCTCTAAAGTTTCTCAAGGAGCTGGGTGAAAAACTCATCATAGAAACCAAGGACCACAGGGCGACCATCTTCCTCTTTCAGAGACTCAGTTTTGCGATCCAGAGGGAAATGCCTGCAGCATTCTGGGCACGCGGCCCACTGCCGGGAGCTGGACGAAGTATTTGACATGTAGCTCTGAGTTGTTATCTATGTTGTTTTACTCCTATTGTATTCTTGTCATTTGTATATATATATATATATATATATATATATATATATATATATATATATATATATATATATATATATATATATATATATATATAAAAATTTAGTCGTGCCGATTAGGTAAAACTGGTCAATTAGCAAGAACTCATTTAAAATTAAGTACTTTCTAAAAATTTATCTTATACGTTTAAAGATATATTTTTTTCCATTTATGTTAATGTAAAAATTTATAATTTTTTACCAAGAGAAACTTTGAAAACCTACCTAACCTTATTATAACAAGCGCAATTTAATTTAGCCTAACCCAACTAAATATATTTTAGATACGTTAACATTAATTTAATAATAAACAAACACAATGAAATATATTTTTTTCGTTATGTTCAGAATGATTTTGGCGAAAATTATTGCATACACAAATTTTCACTTGTCTTATATGGCAAGGTGAGCGATGCTATTTAAGCCAAAATCGCAAGTTTTACCTAATCGGCACTACATATATATATATATATATATATATATATATATATATATATATATATATATATATATATATATATATAGTATAATAACCTCTGAGACATGTCAAGATATCTTATTAATGAAAATAAGATACATTTGCTTGTAAGAGATAAGTAAATTATAGATATAAATCCAGATGTACTCCTGTTAATCCTTTTGGGTCCTAATTTCTAGGTCTTTTGTGTATCCACACGCTCTCGCGCTGCCCTCCACAGGATGGATATGGGGTGCACAATAAACTAGCCACTTCCTTGGCAAAATCTAATCTACCCTAAAAAGGGATGTTGCAGTTTTGAAACCGATCGAATGACGCATTCTTGTGTTACAAGTGAAATAAAAAGCGAAAATACTGAAGATCCTCATTCAGGGCTTCCCTGTTGATCAGAGGTATATAGGGCGTCAGGGAGACACCTTCATACACTTGATCTATTGAACAGAGTGGCTGGAGGATGTGGAGGGTGGGGAGAGAGCCTTCTGCTCTTCTTCTATTTCATTCTCGCCTATCTAGGTGGAATTACAAGCCAGCTAGAGAGAGAGCTGATGAGTGTGTCAGCCAGGAGTCTTGATGGAGAGTGTCAGTCAGGGTGTGGCAGTCTGATGTATTTCCTTTCTCTTTCCCTTCTACTCCCTGTGTTCTGGTTTATACTCTCTCTCTCTCTCTCCATCCTTTCCTTTCTTTCCTATTCCCTTTCCTTCCTCTTCCCTCCCTTCCTCTCTCCCTTCCCCGTTCTTCCCTCCTTCCTTCCTCCCTCCCTTCCTCCTCGCGCCTCTCATTTTGTTTCGTTATATTTTCACTTTCCCTCTTGTCTCTTATCTTTATTACCTTTTTGATTACACTCTTTCATCTCCCCTTACGCGTTCGTTTTCTCACTTCCTTCTTCCCTTCTTCCTTCTCTTCTTCATTCTCCTTTTCCTCACAATCTTCTTCCTTATAATTCTCGTTCCTCCTCCATCTCTCTTTTTTTTAAATATATTTTTCCTTATCATTCTTCTCTCCCTCCTTTTTATTTTAATTCTCCTTCTCTCCATCTTTTTCTTCTTCCCCTTCCTCTTCTTCCCCTTCCTCTTCTTCCTCATCCTCCTCTTCCTGCTTTTCAATTTCTACATAAATCTTTCCTATATCCTCCTCCTCCTCGACTTCTTCCTCCTCTATCTTCCTTCTCTATTTACCTTTCTCTCCTTCCCCTCTTCCTCCTTTTCTTTTTCCTTCCTTACATCCTCTTCCTCTTCCTCCTCCTCTTCCTCTTCTTCGACCAACATTTTGGAACAGCCGGATATTTAAGCCTCAGATTTCCCATGGCCATTTTCTTGTTTAAAAAAAAAGCAGAAATACCTTTTAATGCTACTGAGAATTTTACTAATATCTAACAAACATTAATTACAACTAATTCTAACTGCGTATCTATTTTATTATTAATTATATTACTTATAATAATAATTTTATTACGATTATTATGAACAGCGGATTGGGTGTTACACACAGTGTGTGGTGTTGGTTAAGTGCCGTGTGTCCCCCATACTGTAACTGCGATCGTCTGACAGGTATCGTGTGCTAGGTATCGTGTGACAGGAATCGTGTGAAAGGTATCGTCTGCCAGGTATCGTCTGACAGGTATGGTGTGCCAGGCATCGTGTGACAGGTATCGTGTGACAAGTGTCGTGTGCCAGGTATCGTGTGACAGGTATCGTGTGACAGGAATCGTGTGAAAGGTATCGTCTGCCAGGTATCGTCTGACAGGTATGGTGTGCCAGGCACCGTGTGACAGGTATCGTGTGACAAGTGTCGTGTGCCAGGTATCGTGTGACAGGTATCGTGTGACAGGAATCGTGTGAAAGGTATCGTCTGCCAGGTATCGTCTGACAGGTATCGTGTGCCAGGTATCGTCTCACAGGTATCGTCTGACAGGTATGGTGTGCCAGGCATCGCGTGCCAGGTATCGTGTGACAAGTGTCGTGTGCCACGTATCGTGTGACAGGTATCGTGTGACAGGAAGCGTGTGAAAGGTATCGTCTGCCAGGTATCGTCTGACAGGTATCGTGTGCCAGGCATCGTCTGACAGGCATCGTCTGACAGGAATCGTGTGAAAGGTATCGTCTGCCAGGTATCGTCTGACAGGTATCGTGTGCCAGGTATCGTCAAACAGGTATCGTGTGACAGGAATCGTGTGAAAGGCATCGTCTGCCAGGTATCGTCTGACAGGTATCGTGTGACAGGTATCGTGGGCCAGGTATCGTCTGACATATATCGTCTGACAGGTATGGTGTGCCAGGCATCGTGTTCCAGGTATCGTGTGACAAGTGTCGTGTGCCACGTATCGTGTGACAGGTATCGTGTGACAGGAATCGTGTGAAAGGTATCGTCTGCCAGGTATCGTCTGACAGGTATCGTGTGCCAGGAATCGTCTGACAGGCATCGTGTGACAGGAATCGTGTGAAAGGTATCGTCTGCCAGGTATCGTCTGACAGGTATCGTGTGCCAGGTATCGTCTGACAGGTATCGTGTGACAGGTATCGTGTGCCAGGTATCGTCTGACAGGTATCGTCTGACAGGAATCGTGTGAAAGGTATCGTCTGCCAGGTATCGTCTGACAGGTATCGTGTGCCAGGTATCGTCTGACAGGTATCGTGTGACATGTATCGTGTGACAGGTATCGTGTGCCAGGTATCGTGTGCCAGGTATCGTGTGACAGGTATCGTGTGCCAGGTATCATGTGACAGGTATCGTGTGACAGGTATCGTGTGCCAGGTATCGTGTGACAGGTATCGTGTGCCAGGTATCGTGTGCAAGGTATCGTGTGACATGAATCGGGTGAAAGGTATCGTCTGCGAGGTATCGTCTGACAGGTATCGTGTGCCAGGTATCGTGTGACAGGTATCGTGTGACATGTATTGTGTGCCAGGTATCGTGTGACAGGTATCGTGTGACAGGTATCGTGTGCCAGGTATCGTGTGACAGGTATCGTGTAACAGGCATCGTGTGACAGGTATCGTGTGAAAGTTATCGTGTGACAGGCATCGTGTAACAGGTATCGTGTGACAGGTATCGTGTGCCAGGTATCATGTGCCAGCTATCGTCTGCCAGGTATCGTCTGACAGGTATCGTGTGCCAGGCATCGTGTAAAAGGTATCGTGTGACAGGTATCGTGTGCCAGGTATCATGTGTTAGCTATCGTGTGCCAGGTATCGTGTTCCAGGTATCGTGTGCCAGGTATCGTGTGACAGGAATCGTGTACCAGGTATCGTGTGCCAGGTATCGTGTGCCAGGTATCGTGTGCCAGGTATCGTGTGACAGGTATCGGGTGCCAGGTATCGTGTGCCAGGTATCGTGTGCCAGGTATCGTGTGACAGGTATCGGGTGACAGGTATCGTGTGACAGGTATCGTGTGACAGGTATCGTGTGACAGGTATCGTGTGACAGGTATCGTGTGACAGCTATCGCGTGACGTTGTGAGTGTATATTCTTTCATTAGGCGATAAAGAGAGAGAGAGAGAGAGAGAGAGAGAGAGAGAGAGAGAGAGAGAGAGAGAGAGAGAGGAGAGAGAGAGAGAGAAGGGGCTGTGAAATTCCAGTAGACAGGGAAGAGGGACGTCTAAAAAGATGACCTGTCGATGGTGAAACTAAAAAACAACAGATCAAAGAGAGAGAGAGAGAGAGAGAGAGAGAGAGAGAGAGAGAGAGAGAGAGAGAGAGAGAGAGAGAGAGAGAAGCAAGAGGCGAGAGACAACCAGCTTAGAGTGGATATTCTGTCGGTGGAACAACAGCAGTAGCAACAATAACAACAGAGCGAGGGAGGCAGCAGACAGAAGGAAAAATAAGAGACGAGTCTGGTAACAAAAACAAGGGAAAGAGAGCCAATAACGTGGAGACAACACTCGTGTAAACTTACCGAGCAAAACTCTCAACAATACTGGAAAGTTTTCTGATATCTTCGGTGGAATATATTTCTCTCTCTCTCTCTCTCTCTCTCTCTCTCTCTCTCTCTCTCTCTCTCTCTCTCTCTCTCTCTCTTCCTCGTTCTAAGAGAACACGAAGCTACTCTCTTACATTAAGTATTTACTCGTGACAAACGCCTGCATGCTGCGTCTTTTAACATTTGGGAAGCAGATCAGGTTGGAATCCACAGAAACTCGAAGTATCGAAACTCTAAGACTGGTAATGTTTCTCGTTTCCAAATGTACGAAATCGTCGAGTGTAATCCACCGAGAGATCGTCCGTGTACTTACGGTACGTGAGTGATGATTAAAAAAAAATCGAGATATTTGAAAAAGGTGGTGTCAGTAAATTTAAAAAGACTCCGTCTGAGCTTCGATCTCCGCTACAAGTGTATGTGTGAGCACCTTCGTACAGGAGGATCCGGAGGATCGAGCCTTCTGACTCTAGACAGTCGTCCATTATTTGGCCAAAAAAAAATAGACACAGATGCAGCAGTAACAATGGTTGAATTAATGTCGGAAATGTTAGATAAATGGCCACATATGCAAGTAATGTGATATTTTATTGTGGTAACGTTTCGCTCTCCAGGAGCTTTGTCAAGCTGTGCTTAACAAATCTCCTGGAGAGCGAAACGTTGCCACAATAAAATGTCACATTAGTTGCATCTGTGGCCATTTACCCAACACACTTGAGGACAGTTACACTAGTGGACAGTTACACTAGTGGACAGTTACACTAGTGGACAGTTACACTAGTGGACAGTTACACTAGTGGACAGTTACACTAGTGGACAGTTACACTAGTGGACAGTTACACTAGTGGACAGTTACACTAGTGGACAGTTACACTAGTTTACAGTTACACTAGTGGACAGTTACGCTAGTGAACAGTTACACTAGTGGACAGTTACACTAGTGGACAGTTACACTAGTGGACAGTTACACTAGTGGACAGTTACACTAGTGGACAGTTACACTAGTGGACAGTTACACTAGTGGACAGTTACACTAGTGGACAGTTACACTAGTGGACAGTTACACTAGTGAACAGTTACACTAGTGGACAGTTACACTAGTGGACAGTTACACTAGTGGACAGTTACACTAGTGGACAGTTACACTAGTGGACAGTTACACTAGTGGACAGATACAAGAGGACAGTTACACTAGAGGACAGTTACACTAGTGGACAGTTACACTAGTGGACAGTTACACTAGTGGACAGTTACACTAGTGGACAGTTACACTAGTGGACAGTTACACTAGTGGACAGTTACACTAGTGGACAGTTACACTAGTGAACAGTTACACTACTGGACAGTTACACTACTGGACAGTTACACTAGTGGACAGTTACACTAGCGGACAGATACACTAGAGAACAGATACACTAGAGGACAGTTACACTAGTGGACAGTTACACTAGTGGACAGTTACACTAGTGGACAGTTACACTAGTGGACAGTTACACTAGTGGACAGTTACACTAGTGGACAGATACACTAGTGGACAGTTACACTAGTGGACAGTTACACTAGTGGACAGTTACACTAGTGGACAGTTACACTAGTGGACAGTTACACTAGTGAACAGTTACACTAGTGGACGTTACACTAGTGGACAGTTACACTAGTGGACAGTTACACTAGTGAACAGTTACTAGTGGACAGTTACACTAGTGGACAGTTACACTAGTGGACAGTTACACTAGTGAACAGTTACACTAGTGGACAGTTACACTAGTGGACAGTTACACTAGTGGACAGTTACACTAGTGGACAGTTACACTAGTGGACAGTTACACTAGTGGACAGTTACACTAGTGGACAGTTACGTCTTCTTACAACATTTACATAACTCAGTCTTAATGGTAATTACAACTTGTTCTTGCTTAATATTTACACTTTTCGTACCTAGAAAACTGTGTAACATTTGTTGAAGAGCAAAACAAAGACTTCACTTACGACGGAAAGGTCAACTTGAGAAGTTCACAAGCTTATATCACTCATTTAGTTTTGTTTGTGGGTTTGAGAAGGACCTGCCTAGTATGGGCCAGTGGGCCTGCTGCAGTGTTCTTCCTTTCTTATGTGTTTGATATTCAGCAAAATAGACGTATTGCGGTACTTATCCGAGAAACATATCTCCCGTGTTGCATAACCCCGGCACCCTCTACCTCAGTGCCCGCGATTGGAATAGTGCAGAGTGCGGCACAAGCTCGTAATGCGTTGAAGTTTTGAAGCCGACCAGAAGGGGCATTCCCAGTGTATCGTATGGAGAGTAACATCCCTCCTCTCCCCCTTCCTCGGATCAACCCTGACTATCATTCATTTAAAGCGCTTTGTGAACCCGAAAGGGTTTAGCGCTTTTCTTGGATATTTTAATCTTATCAATGATAATTCAGCCTCCCGTGGCGAGTGAGCTTTCTCTAGTAAAGCCCCGAGGACGAGTGAGCTTTCTCTAGTAAAGCCCTTGGAACAAGTGAGCTTTATCTAGTAAAGCCCCGAGGACGAGTGAGCTTTCTCTAGTAAAGCCCCTGGGACGAGTGAGCTTTCTCTAGTAAAGCTCCTGGGACGAGTGAGCTTTCTCTAGTAAAGCCCCTGTAACGAGTGAGCTTTCTCTAGTAAAACCCCTGGGACGAGTGAGCTTTCTCTAGTAAAGCCCCTGGGACGAGTGAGCTTTCTCTAGTAAAGCCCGGGGGACGAGTGAGCTCTCTCTAGTAAAGCCCCTGGGACGAGTGAGCTTTCTCTAGTAAAGCCCCTGGGACGAGTGAGCTTTATCTAGTAAAGCCCCGAGGACGAGTGAGCTTTCTCTAGTAAAGCCCCTGGGACGAGTGAGCTTTCTCTAGTAAAGCTCCTGGGACGAGTGAGCTTTCTCTAGTAAAGCCCCTGTAACGAGTGAGCTTTCTCTAGTAAAACCCCTGGGACGAGTGAGCTTTCTCTAGTAAAGCCCCTGGGACGAGTGAGCTTTCTCTAGTAAAGCCCGGGGGACGAGTTAGCTCTCTCTAGTAAAGCCCCTGGGACGAGTGAGCTTTCTCTAGTAAAGCCCGGGGGACGAGTGAGCTTTCTCTAGTAAAGCCCGGGGGCCGAGTTAGCTCTCTCTAGTAAAGCCCCTGGGACGAGTGAGCTTTCTCTAGTAAATCCTGGGGGACGAGTGAGCTTTCTCTAGTAAAGCCCGGGGGCCGAGTTAGCTCTCTCTAGTAAAGCCCGGGGGACGAGTGAGCTTTCTCTAGTAAAGCCCGGGGGCCGAGTTAGCTCTCTCTAGTAAAGCCCCTGGGACGAGTGAGCTTTCTCTAGTAAAGCCCGGGGGACGATTGAGCTTTCTCTAGTAAAGCCCGGTGGACGAGTGAGCTTTCTCTAGTAAAGCCCGGGGGCCGAGTGAGCTCTCTAGTAAAGCCCGGGGGACGAGTGAGCTTTCTCTAGTAAAGCCCGGGGGACGAGTGAGCTTTCTTTAGTAAAGCCCGGGGGACGAGTGAGCTCTCTCTAGTAAAGCCCGGGGGACGAGTGCGCTTTCTCTAGTAAAGCCCGGGGGACGAGTGAGCTTTCTCTAGTAAAGCCCGGGGGACGAGTGAGCTTTCTCTAGTAAAGCCCGGGGGACGAGTGAGCTTTCTCTAGTAAAGCCCGGGGGACGAGTGAGCTTTCTCTAGTAAAGCCCGGGGGACGAGTGAGCTTTCTCTAGTAAAGCCGCGGAACGAGTGAGCTCTAGTAAAGTCCCTGGGCCAGTGAGCTTTCTCTAGTAAAGCCGCGGGGGAGTGAGCTTTCTCTAGTAAAGCCCGGGGAACAGGTGAGCTTTCTCTAGTAAAGCCCCGGAGACAAGTGAGCTCTCTCTAGTAAAGTCGCGGGGGATTGAGCTTTCTCTAGTAAAGCCGCGGGGGCCAGTGAGCTTTCTCTAGTAAAGCCCAGGAGCCATTGAACTTTCTCACTTGAAAGTGACCACTTGCAACAATCAATGGTGCTGCTGCAACATCTTCATCTGCGGGATGCTGCATGATCGTCTGCAGGAAGAAACGTGCTGTAAAAGACGTCTTTTCGCCCATTAATGTTGCTGTTTATGGAGTGATCGAACTTTAATAGCCAGTTAAACCAGATTATTGCTTCCAGTTTCTCTCTCTCTCTCTCTCTCTCTCTCTCTCTCTCTCTCTCTCTCTCTCTCTCTCTCTCTCTCTCTCTCTCTCTCTCTCTCTCTCTCTCTCTCTCTCTCTCTCTCTCTCTCTCTCTCTCTCTCTCTCTCTCTCTCTCTCTCTCTCTCTCTCTCTCTCTCTCTCTCTCTCTCTCTCTCTCTCCCTCTCTCTTTCCAAAACTCTTTCTTAGTATTAAATGAGTTGGTGTAAATTTAAGAAAAAAAAAATAGCGTGTAATATCGTACGTTGGTGTGAAATAATATTACTTGGTACTTGGAGGTTTATAAGCGGCGTTATGTTACGCAGGATGAGCGAGGCTGTGTTTTTGTGGTCCACAGGATGAGCGAAGCAGTGTGTTGTGGTTCACAGGATGAACAAGGCAGCGTGTTGTGGTTCACAGGATGAACGAGGCAGCGTGTTGTGGTTCACAGGATGAACAAGGCAGCGTGTTGTGGTTCACAAGATGAACGAGGCAGCGTGTTGTGGTTCACAGGATGAACGAGGCAGTGTGTTGTGGTTCACAGGATGAACAAGGCAGCGTGTTGTGGTTCACAGGATGAACGAGGCAGCGTGTTGTGGTTCACAGGATGAACAAGGCAGCGTGTTGTGGTTCACAAGATGAACGAGGCAGCGTGTTGTGGTTCACAGAATGAACGAGGCAGCGTGTTGTGGTTCACAGGATGAGCGAGGCGGTGTGCTGTGGCCCACAGGATGAACAGGGTTGTGTTGTGGTCCACAGGATGAACAAGGTTGTGTTGTGGCCCACAGGATGAACAAGGTTGTGTTGTGGCCCACAGGATGAACAGGGTTGTTTTGTGGTCCACAGAATAAACGAGGCAGTGTGTTGTGGTTCACAGGATGAACGAGGCAGTGTGTTATGGTCCACAGAGTGAAGAGACACTTATGGACCCAAGAATGAACATAGCAACGACACTATCATTATGAACCGTAGGATAAACGAGGCAACATTGGACGTACTGTCATGATTTTTTTTTTTTTTTTGTCTTGCAAAGTGCTTCTCTCACCTTTCTCACTCCCTCTCTCACCCCTCTCATACATTTCACTCACTCTCTTGCATCTCTCAATCCTTTCTAATACTTCTACTACCCTTGCTACTGATACTGCTGCTAATACCACTGCTACTTAAACTACTACTGCTAATAACAACAATATTGCAGGAATTGTATATCTTGAACAACGTGAATGTTGCAGGCGCCACCATAACTACACCAGCCTCTCAAAATAAATATTAGTAGAAATTAGCATAACGAGACAGTTTAGTCTGGGTTATTGGCTAACGATGCCTCCACCCAGGCTGATGTTTATGTAGGAAAAAAACTTCTTGAAACCAGCGCTTTCTTTTTCCTTTCTAGAAGTTAACTGCTTTCCCCCCTTTTCCCGTCTTTTCTTCTTCTTCGCTTTCTGCCCTTCCCTTCTCCGTTTTTCCCCCCTCCCCTTCCTCGCTTTCCCCTCATCTTCGACGCTGGGTTTTCTTTACGTGGTGGTGAGGTTTGACCGGCTTGTCCTGACTAAGAATCTAGCACCCTCTTCCCCTATCCTCTTCTTTCTCTTATATAGAAGGGATTTTTTACCCATTTGTTAAATTTTGCTTCGTGGGATTGTGGAAGGAGTTATTTTGGTACCCTCGTTGTTCTATTGTTCGTACATTTACAGTGTTGAGGCTATCTGGAACACTGGGTACGCTGGAACACTGGGTGCGCTGGAACACTGGGTACGCTGGAACACTGGGTACGCTGGAACACTGGGTGCGCCGGAACACTGGTCGGAGCTTCTAGTGGATCACCTGGTGGACCATCCGGACGACCATCGGATGGTTCTTCAGTGGGAAGGCAGAATTCTGGGTCACCTAGATCCAGGACTCTGAAACCACTGGGTTTATTTTCATTCTCCCGTTACCAGCTGAACGCTGCTACCACCTGTCCGGCTCCCAGTCTGAATAGGCAGTTTTCCTAAGTCTTGCTCAGTTAATTTTGGGTGAGCCATCCTGGAGCCATGTCCTTGGGAGGTTAAAGGATGGTTCCTGTAGGACAGTTGTTGTTGCTTGGCCTTGTTTGTGTGCATTTGTTGGGAGCAGTGGCAGGGAGGAGTTTTCTTAGTTAACTAGTCTCCCATTTCTCTCTGTACTTCTGCTCCCCCCTCTCTCTCTCTCTCTCTCTTTCCAAACTTCCCTTTTCTCCCTACATGCGTTTCTTCCTCTTCCTTCCTTTCTTCTTCATACCTTTCCATTTCGCTTTACCCTCTACCTCACATCAGACAAAATTGCAACACTTACAAACGTGACGGTATCGAAACGTGCAGACATAATCTCGGAAAGTACAGGAAGACGCTCGAAACGTGAGGATAGAAACTCGAAATCTGACATAAGAAGCTGGAAAGGTAAGGCAGGACCTGGAAGCCTGACTCAAGGAACTTGACTCTTAACAAAAATCCCTAACGAAAATACAGAGTGAAGGTTACACTGGGTGCTGGCAGCGCAGGCGCACACTGGGTGCGGGCAGCGCAGGCGCACACTGGGTGCTGGCAGCGCAGGCGCACACTGGGTGCTGGCAGCGCAGGCGCACACTGGGTACTGGCAGCGCAGGCGCACACTGGGTGCGGGCAGCGCAGGCGCACACTGGGTGCGGGCAGCGCAGGCGCACACTGGGTGCGGGCAGCGCAGGCGCACACTGGGTGCTGGCAGCGCAGGCGCACACTGGGTGCTGGCAGCGCAGGCGCACACTGGGTGCGGGCAGCGCAGGCGCACACTGGGTGCTGGCAGCGCAGGCGCACACTGGGTGCGGGCAGCGCAGGCGCACACTGGGTGCTGGCAGCGCAGGCGCACACTGGGTGCGGGCAGCGCAGGCGCACACTGGGTGCTGGCAGCGCAGGCGCACACTGGGTGCTGGCAGTGCAGGCGCACACTGGGTGCTGGCAGCGCAGGCGCACACTGGGTGCTGGCAGCGCAGCGGCACACTGAGTGCTGGCAGCGCAGGGGCACACTGGGTGCTGGCAGCGCAGGGGCACACTGGGTGCTGGCAGCGCAGGGGCACACTGGGTGCTGGCAGCGCAGTGGCACACTGGGTGCTGGCAGCGCAGGCGCACACTGGGTGCTGGCAGCGCAGGCGCACACTGGGTGCTGGCAGCGCAGGCGCACATTGGGTGCGGGCAGCGTAGGCGCACACTGGGTGCTGGAAGCGCAGGGGCACACTGGGTGCTGGCAGCGTAGGCGCACACTGGGTGCTGGCAGCGCAGGCGCACATTGGGTGCGGGCAGCGTAGGCGCACACTGGGTGCTGGCAGCGCAGGCGCACACTGGGTGTACCGGAGCAAACATTGCAGCGCTGCCAGAGTGTTCAAGGTCTGCTCTGGAAGCAATTTCAGAGGCAATTATTGGTATAGTAATCTATTCCACCAATGGTCCTCTCTGAACCACACTTGCTGCCTCCAATATGGGCAATTCATGACTCTTAAATATGTATATATATATATATATATATATATATATATATATATATATATATATATATATATATATATATATATATATATATATATAACGCCAGGGAGTACTACCGTCCTGCCAAGTGAGTATAAAACGAAAGCCTGTAATTGTTTTACATGATGGTAGGATTGCTGGTGTTTTTCTGTCTCATAAACATGCAACATTTCAGGTATGTCTTGTTTCTTCTACTTACACTTAGGTCACACTACACATTCATGTACAAGCATATATATATATATATATATATATATATATATATATATATATATATATATATATATATATATATATATATATATACACACCCCTCTGGGTTTTCTTCTATTTTCTTACTAGTTCTTGTTCTTTCCTCTTATCTCCATGGGGAAGTGGAACAGAATTCTTCCTCCGTAAGCCATGTGTGTCATGGGAGTCGACTAAAATGCCGGGAGCAAGGGGTTAGTAACCCCTTCTCCTGTACTCATTACTAAAGTTAGAAAGAGAAACTTTTGTTTTTCTTTTTGGGCCACCCCACCTTGGTGGGAAACGACCGATTTGTTGAAAAAAAATATATATATTTATATGTGTGTGTGTGTGTGTGTGTGAAACCACGAAACAAGTGATTTTGAATCATTTACCAAACTGCAGAAGGCAAAGAACTCAAGAAAACAAAGAGATTAGTCGGAGAGCTAGAAACGAGTATGCACAGGTACGGAGGGAGGCCCAGAAACAGAACGAAAATGACATAGCATCGAAAGTCAAGTCTGACAAGAAACTGATGTACAGTCACATCAGAAGGAAGACAACAGTCAAGGACCAGGTGATAAGGCTGAGGAGGGAAGATGGGGAACTCACAAGAAATGACCAAGAGGTATGTGAGGAGCTCAACTCAAGGTTTAAGGAGGTATTCACAGTGGAGGAAGGAAGGCAGCTGGGTAGACAGGGCAGAGCACGACACCAACAAGAAATATATCAAGTGTTGGAGGGCATACACACAACTGAGGAGGAAGTGAAGCAGTTACTCAGTGACCTTGACACCTCTAAGGCGATGGGTCTGGACAATATCTCCCCATGGGCCCTTTGGGAGGGTGCAGAGGTGCTGAGTGTGCCACTTACCATAATATTCAACACATCCCTTGAAACTGGGCAGCTACCTGAGGTATGGAAAAAGGCCAATGTAGTCCCCATTTTTAAGAAAAGTGACAGAAAAGAGGCACTAAACTATAGACCGGTGTCACTTACGTGTATAGTGTGCAAAGTCTTGGAGAAAATCATCAGGAAAAGAATGGTGGAGCATCTGGAACGGCACAGGATAATCAACGCCAGACAACACGGATTCATGGAAGGCAAATCCTGTGTAACAAACCTCCTGGAGTTCTATGACAAAGTAACAGAGGTAAGACAAGAGAGAGAAGGGTGGGTTGATTGCATTTTCCTGGACTGCAGGAAGGTCTTCGACACAGTACCTCATATGAGATTAGTGAAGAAGCTGGAAGACCAAGCGTGCATAACAGGAAGGGCACTGGAATGGATCAGGGAATACCTCACAGGGAGGCAACAACGGGTCATGGTGCGTGATGATGTATCACAGTGGGCGCCTGTGACGAGCGGGGTCCGGTAGGGGTCAGTCCTAGGACCAGTGCTATTCTTGGTATATGTGAATGACATGACGGACGGGATAGACCCAAAAGTGTCTCTGTTCGCAGATGATGTGAAATTAATGAGGAGAATCAAATCAGATGAGGACCAAGCAGAACTTCAAAGAGACGTGAACAAGCTGGACATCTGGTCTAGCAACTGGCTTCTCGAATTTAATCCCACCAAATGCAAAGTCATGAAGATCGGGGAAGGGGAAAGAAGACCGCTGACAGAGTACAGGCTAGGTAGACAAAGGCTACAAACCTCGTTAAAGGAGAAAGACCTTGGGGTGAGCATAACACCAAGCACGTCTCCGGAAGCACACATCAACCAGATAACTGCGGCAGCATATGGGCGACTAGCAAACCTAAGATTAGCGTTCCGTTACCTTAACAAGGAATCGTTCAAGACACTGTACACCGTGTACGTCAGGCCCATACTAGAGTATGCAGCACCAGTCTGGAACCCACACCTGGTTAAGCATGTCAAGAAATTAGAAAAAGTGCAAAGGTTTGCGACAAGGTTAGTTCCACAGCTCAGGGGAATGCCCTATGAAGAAAGGTTGAGGGAAATAGGACTAACAACACTGGAGGACAGAAGGGTTAGAGGAGACATGATAACGACATACAAAATACTGCGGGGAATCGACAAGGTAGATAGTGACAGGATGTTCCAGAGAGGGAACACAGAAACAAGGGGGCACAATTGGAAGCTGAAGACTCAGATGAGTCAAAGGGATGTTAGGAAGCATTTCTTCAGCCATAGAGTAGTCAGGAAGTGAAATAGTCTAGCAAATGATGAAGTGGAGTCAGGAACCATACATAGCTTTAAGACGAGGTATGATAAAGCTCATGGAGCAGGGAGAGAAGAGACCCAGTAACGGACAGTGAAGAGGCGGGGCCAGAAGCTGAGTCTCGACCCCTGCAACCACAATTAGGTGAATTAGGTGAGTACATATATATATATATATATATATATATATATATATATATATATATATATATATATATATATATATATATTTTTTATATGTATATATACACATATATGTATATAATATCAATAACAACACTGCGGCAACTAGGAGGATTCGAACCCATGTTGTTTTGGCCCGCCTCACCATGAAGTGAGCCAAAACAACATGGGTTCGAATCTTGGGTAGTCGCAGTTTTGTTATTGATCAATACCACTCGTTCGTAGGAACAATTTTATATATATATATATATATATATATATATATATATATATATATATATATATATATATATATATATAATATAATGTTCGTATAGAGAATCATAGAATCGTCAGGGCAAATCCCGTAGATTTACGTCACGTGTAATTCCCTGTCATTTTGTATCTCTGATATTATGTTTGTAAACTCTTAGACCCGAAAATGATACAAGCAATTTCCCAGTCAGAAATTATTATATTACATGAGCAGGTCTTGTAAATATAAAATAGCTGACGTTATTTTCTTTTCTGTTGACGGGAGGTCGGAATCAGTAATAATAATAATAATAGTAATGTGCCTTTTTTATATAGGCATTAAGCTCACATTTCCAGAAGTTAATTTTCTGTCAGAGTGGAGCCGAGTTGATGCTGTGCCGTGTCTTGTTGATGATCCCAAAATTGTTGCAATGTGTCGTGTTTCGTTGATAATCCCAAAATCAAGTATGAGGAGTAATCTTCCTTAATGAATCACGGTCAATGTAATCCCTTGTGAAATTGTATATTACAAGGCAGGTTGCTTCCTCCAACCGCCTTCATTATTGTTTCTGGTTTCAGAATTAACAATTCCTGTAGAAATTACGTACCATAGACCATGTTATGTTATTCTAAGTTACGTTAGGTTACACGGCACACGTTACGCTAGGATACATGGCTAAGTTAGGTTAGATAACACAGGCTGACCTTGGCTAATTTTCTGAAGCATGATTGGTTCATGATTCAAGGACAGAGGTCTTTACTGACAGATCAAAGAGCGAGGATGGTGTTGACTTTGCTGTGATTGCCGGTGAAGACTCATTTTGCAGAGTTACTGAGAGTGAGTCCTCTGTATTCACCGCGAAGTTCCATGCAATCCTCGCTGTTCTTGTCCTGATAGCTGGTTTAGTTGGTTCTCGGTTCACTGTGTACTCGAGTTCCCAGTGTGCTCTGCCCTGGTCCAGTATGCTTCTGTCCACCCTGTGGTCCAAAAGTTCCAAGAGTGTTTACCTCATCTCCACACATAGCACAAGGATGTGGAGTTCTGTTGGTGCTGTGGCCATGTTAGTGTCCTGGGAAATGTTCGGGCGAATGCCGAGGGAAAGGCTGCTGTACAGAGCTCACTTAGTGACTTGTAGACTATATTCACACATGTCCTTGGGAAGTAGCGCGCCTTGTGGGGCCTGCGTACTGGTAGCAAGTTATACAGGATTCAAAAAGGCATGCGTATTTGACTCTCCTTTATCAGGAATCATCCCTCTGAAAAGAACCTCTGTCTGTTGACTGAGGATTGAGCACACACACCTCACCCATAGCCACGGTGCTCCTGTCCTCCCCCCCTCCCCCATCCTGTGTAGTTTGTGACTTGCCGCTGACTGTGGATCATATTTTAGCAGTTTACCATCTGCTTCGATCTTTCTTCATTCGTCATTGGTCTTATAGTTACCGAGGTGCCTGTCGGGTCCTCGGTGAACTATTAGAAGAATCTTTTGACATTACTGATTTAATGGTGGAGTTTAATTAATTCTGGTTAATTTAAGCTGGTATTATAGTATCTGAGTGAGTATGTTTGTAGTTTTTATTATCACAGTTACTACTACTACTACTACTACTACTACTACATAACTCGGGCTATTCTAGGTTATATATCAGAGGCTAAGTTGTTACATAACACAGGTCAGGTGAACACAACTTTAACAATAACTCACAAACTTGGAAGGAAAACATAGCCACTATTTCTGCTATCTGAAGGACCGTCATTACTATCTTGATATTTGTAAATGTTCAACACCTCAGACGTGGGTGGTGAGGACAGACGTAGTGCTCTTATGTATGGGAGAGGTGGGCGAGATGTGTGGTGGAAATGTGGGAGAGATGTGGAAGAGGGAGGTATGAAAAAAATCTGACAATAGTGATGTTACTGACAACAGCATTGAAAGGTGGCAGGATATTAGCTGGTTATATCACCGCTGACTCTCTAAACCCAGGGACGACGCGTCGTTCACAAGCCATTTTTCTTTCCCAGCCCGGGCACGTCAGTGAGCCTCAAGCTATTTCAATCTCCTCCTGTATGTTCTGACCTCACAAGAGATTTTTATATCAATGCACCACTCAGAAACAAACGGGTATATACAGAGAAAGATCGCAGTCAGTCAGCAGCACTCGATATGTATGTGTTATGATATATATATATATATATATATATATATATATATATATATATATATATATATATATATATATTATCGCACAAACGAGCTTGCAACATTTCTGCATCTTGGGATATACGGTGGTAGGATGATAGTTCACGAGTCGGGGTTCAGTTACGCCTGGCTGTGCTAAGACTGTCAGCAGGAGGTGCTGGGGAATGACGAGAGTGTAAGTGGAGAGGCAGTGGCAGTGGATCTGAGAGGCAGGTGGTACGATGCGCCTCGCCCTCCTCTGCTGCAGGTGTGTTGACCTTTGCTACAGTGTTATTATAATGTATACAATACCGACAGGCAGATGATTAAGACACATGTACAACAGTTAGGCATCTGTACTCTACTGAAACGTTCTGGTAATAAAACTACTCGGGTGTTAAAGGTCCATGTCGGACCGAAACGTCGTTATAAGTTTCTCATATAAGCGGGCTTTTGTTTACGTATCTTATTAATACTGTCGGGAATGAGGGAGAACTGAGGAGCTTATAGGTAAGGCAACACAGATATACGAACATAACAAAAAAAAACAGATTGCTGGTTGGATGAATTCAATGTTAGGAAGTAGTTAAGAGGCGATGACTCAGTACAACATTACAGGAGAGTTGTGTTAAACAAAACATTTGTCTATGACAAGAAAATGAGTTAACAGAAGAGTGGAGGCGGCAGTGGCCAGGATTTGTACAGGTTAGCTGTACATAAGGCGGGTTGATGTAGCAACTCCAGAGAGTGTAAACTGTGGGAGAGGACGACGAATGTAGACTCATTCACTACATATTAGAATGCAGGAATGTGGAATAAAAACCAGTATTACTTCAAGGCATTCTAAGGCTGTAACTAAGTTGTTTAGAATGTGTCAAAACGGTCAGAGGGGCGCTGGACGTTCCCTGTGACCGTATTTACTCGGACCGCCTTCTCTTTTCTGCATCATTGCAAGCTCCTAATGATGTGCTGATTGCAACACGAAAGGCCTAGAGCTATCATTCAACTCCTCCCGTGAGTGCCGCGACACAATAAATCTGGTCCTCGGGGCAATAACTTTTGCTTTGGAAAACTATCCCCTTGATAATCAAGCAGGAAATTAAAATATAATGAGTGGGAAATTATAACCCAAGAGATATAATGAGACAGAATACAGAGAGACAATCACAGAGCACCGAGAACTCTTGGATCGACTCTCAGCGGTATTGACTTCTTTAAAAGAACTGTGTAGCGCTGTTGTGGCCTCCTAAACACACACATGCGCGCGCAGACAGATACAGGTCACACAACAGATGACCTTCGTGATATGTTTCTGGCTTTTGTTCTGCCGGATACATACAGTGTGTGTCCCAGTGGGTAAACTTTTGTTTCAGCTGATGAAGTGTCACGAGGAGTGGTGTAGGCTCCATCCTCCGTCCTCGCATCTCCAGACACTCAACATTCTTCAGTCACCAGCCAGTACAAGCAACACAACCTGGAGGAACTCTACATGGAGGGACTCAACATGGAGGGGTTGGAGAGACTCAACATAGAGGGCTGAGGGACTTCACTGGAGGAACTGAGGAGCTCACATGGAGGCCTGGAATTCCTTTAGAAACTGACGAAGCTACTGAGGAGCTCACTAAAAAGCCTTCACTGGTGATTTAACTCCGATGAGGCTTCATCGATGAGGCTTCACCGAGGAGGCTTCACCGAGAAGGCTTCACTGAGGAGGCTTCACTGAGGAGGCTTCACTGAGGAGGCTTCACTGAGGAGGCTTCACCGAGGAGGCTTCACTGAGGAGGCTTCACTGAGGAGGCTTCACTGAGGAGGCTTCACTGAGGAGGCTTCACTGAGGAGGCTTCACTGAGGAGGCTTCACTGAGGAGGCTTACTGAGGGCCACTGAGGAGGCTTCACCGAGGAGGCTTCACCGAGGAGGCTTCACTGAGGAGGCTTCACCGAGGAGGCTTCACTGAGGAGGCTTCACTGAGGAGGCTTCACTGAGGAGGCTTCACTGAGGAGGCTTCACCGAGGAGGCTTCACAGGGTATTGTCTGCTGGCGGTTAAATAAATATGAACAAACCTTTCAATATATATATATATTGAAAGGTTTTACCGAACTCTATTGATGTTTTCAGTATTGATGCCTTCAATATTGATGCCTTCAATATTGATGCCTTCAATATTGATGCCTTCAATATTGATGCCTTCAGTATTGATGCCTTCAATATTGATGCCTTCAATATTGATGCCTTCAATATTGATGCCTTCAATATTGATGCCTTCAATATTGATGCCTTCAATATTGATGCCTTCAGTATTGATGCCTTCAGTATTGATGCCTTCAATATTGATGCCTTCATATTGATGCCTTCAGTATGATGATGATGCCTTCATATTGATGCCTTCAATATTGATGCCTTCAGTATTGATGCCTTCAATATGATGCCTTCTGATGCCTTCAATATTGATGCCTTCAATATTGATGCCTTCAGTATTAATGCCTTCAGTATTGATGCCTTCAATATTTATGCCTTCAATACTGATGCCTTCAGTATTGATGCCTTCAATATTGATGCCTTCAATATTGATGCTTTCAGTATTGATGCCTTCAATATTGATGCCTTCAATATTGATGCCTTCAGTACTGATGCCTTCAGTATTGATGCCTTCAGTATTGATGCCTTCAGTATTGATGCCTTCATACTGATGCCTTCAGTATTGATGCCTTCAGTATTGATGCCTTCAATACTGATGCCTTCAGTATTGATGCCTTCAATATTGATGCCTTCAGTATTGATGCCTTCAATATTGATGCCTTCAATATTGATGCCTTCAGTACTGATGCCTTCAGTATTGATGTCTTCACTATTGGCTTTAACTGTATCGAAATAATATAGCGTACTTTATGTGTATGTGTGTGTGTGTGTGTGTGTGTGTGTGTGTGTGTGTGTGTGTGTGTGTGTGTGTGTGTGTGTGTGTGTGTGTGACTAATTGATGACTGTATCCAGCCTTGGCAGGACAAGTCTAAGAAGATAATCTAGTCTCATTAAACTTCCAGGATTTCATTGTGTTGACACTGGTAGTTGCTTTAAGAGCAGACTGTAAACACCTTGTGTTGTGCCGCTCACTTTCCTTCATGACTAATTTGGCACTTTGAAGTTCACGAGATGGTTGTGGGAGTCTCGTCATTACTTCAATCATACCGTCGACATGCGTACTTGTGTACTCTGGTGTTGTTGCAAGCTTCTAGTACTCTCGTCCTTGGGTAGTATGACGCACATCCCGCATGGGATGGAATTAAATATAGCTGCTAGTTTCTTCCTCTTGGCTAACAAGTCTGTCTTTGTTAGTGCTGCATATGAGGCTGGCTATGATGGTTGTACTCTTGGCATGAAGGCTCGATACGTGGTGCCAAATTTGGCAGATTGGTGGTACTAAGAATCTCTCTGGAGACTGTCTTGAGTGCATGATTTTCTTGACTTTTCTTTGACGACTGTTGTTGAAATGTATTGCGTATTGAAGTGAAAAGGTCTGATTTGTGTAGTTATATACGTCTCTAAAGGCAGATAAGCTAGAAATCATGTATGCTCTTTCCTAGAACCCCATGACAAGTCCTCTCTCTCTCTGTTCTCGTCTCATAGTGTAAGTTGAAGTCTAATGGGTAAACTTTGCTGGTTTCCTGTGGACCTTGAAATTCAATTTAGACAGTAGTACGTCTAGAAAAAGTAGAAAGTTCGTGTTGTTCATCGTTCATGGTGAACTTGATGAGCGAAAAGCAGGGTTGGTTTAATAAAGGAGTTCATTTGCGTCTAGTCGCTTGGCTACGTCGTTCACCTACGTGGACACGTCGTTCACCTACGTGGGCACGTCGTTCACCTACGTGGGCACGTCGTTCACCTACGTGGGCACGTCGTTCACCTACGTGGGCACGTCGTTCACCTATATCACCCACCACGTTGTTCCATTGGGAATGTGAGGTTAGTGTCTGCTCCTCCAGGTGCTTCGCGCTGCAGTCAGCCCAGACTGCACTAAGGAGTTAACTTGCGACCATCCCGCTGGAGTGTCTGTACACAGAGCCTCCAACACGCAGCAGTTGAAAATGATGAACAACCCGACGTCACCAGACAGATTCTTAGTACTACCAGTCAGCCAAGTCTCTGACATCTCCAGCTTACCTCACGACATCACTGCACGATACAGGATGTGCCAACAAAGAGAAACTCAATACGGAGAAACTATTGCCGGCTTATCCACTGTCTATAACGCAAACGCTGAAGAATATTGTCCAGTGCAGAATATTCGTTGTCTTCTAGTCTTGGGAGACTATATGTGTATTTGCGTGTGCGTGTGTGTATAACTGTTAACAGTGAGTGTGGAGAGTAGTAGAGCACTGGCGGCCAGAGACGAGACGCAACTCTCGTGTCCACTCAACATTAGCGTGACACCACCAACATTATTTTTACACCGTGACTAACAGTTAGAAAACATTACTGGTAAGTAATAATGTTTGGCTAACTTACTGATTCCCAAGGGACCAGTTCTTGATTCCCGAGGGATCGACCCTTGATTCCCGAGTGACCAAGCTAGAGATGAAGCATTCTGAATCCCTTCTTCTCTTCCCCCTGTTACTCCTTTACCAACTTCTCCATCATGTTATTTTCTTCCTCTTTTAACTCCTCCACCTTCTTTTTCCACTGTTTCCTTTTTTTCCACTGTTTCCTCCTTTGTGTTTTCTCCCCGCTACTTCTCGCCCTCTTCACGTTCTCATTCTCCTCCTCTACTTTCAGTTCCCTCACAGGTATTTATATGTGTGTGTCATCTTCCTATTTTTATACAGTTGTTTGCACAGGTATTTCTCTCTTTTCTCGTGTGTTTACTCGTGTCCTTCTGATCCTCTGCCTCTGTCTCCTCCTCCGCTTCCTAAACAGACTCCCTCCCTCCCACACACACACACACACACACACACACACACACACACACACACACACACACACACACACACACACACACACACAATAAATACAGAGAGAGAGAGAGAGGAGAGAGAGAGAGAGAGAGAGAGAGAGAGAGAGGACAGGGAGAGAGAGAGAGAGGGAAGGAGCGAGGAGGGGAGAATATTGGCAGGCAACACATAGCCTGAATTGGACAGAGGCTTGAGAGAAGCAGCCACGTATTTACAAATTCGGTCACAGCACAATTGCATATATCTCCACAGACTCCCTGAGACTGTTGTAGGTGAAGATTGTTGGAGAGAGAGAGAGAGAGAGAGAGAGAGAGAGAGAGAGAGATAGAATACATGGGAAAGATAGATAGCAGAGAACTTGAAAGTCCTCACCGAGGCTAAGTGCAGAGAAGAGCTAACTACTTCTACCTAGATTATGGACTATCGTGTATTATTTAGATGTGTGTGTGTGTGTGTGTTTTAAAGATGAAAAAGCAGAAGGCTCTCTCCCCACCCTCCACTCCCTCAGTCCACTGCCAGCATAAAAACGGGGGAAGAAAAAAAATATGCTAGGCCATATTCGAAAGCTGGCATGAATTTGCCGGAGAGATGAATGTCTAAGGAAGGCGCTTAACCCCTGTGGTTTAGCGCTTCTATTTGATAATAATAATAATAATAATAAGGAAGGCGCTCGTCACTCCTGTTGAGCTGAGGACTGGCAGCAGGTTCCTCAACTAAGACTGGTTTTGCTACCGTGCTGACACTCAGAGGTGTATCTGAGCTTCTCTTCTACTACGTGAGGGTATGTGTGTATTGTTCAAGTCACGGTATTGTGTGTTTTTTTTATTCGTGTTTCTGCTTCTGCTTACCATCGGTTCTGCTACGACTATCACAACCATTTAGGGTTCTCACTATTATTAACCTGCGTTGCCTGTTTGTCAGCTGATCGTCTTGGTGTAGCAGCTGAATAAATATCCAGAATCGACTTCAGATTACCACATGTAATGAACGTGTGTAAAGAGCAAAAAGGCACAACACCGCGACTGGAACAATGCACAAATAACCCGCACGTAGAAGAGAGGAGCTTACGACGACGTTTCGGACCGACTTGGACCATTTACAAAGTCCAAGCCGGACCGAAACGTCGTCGTAAGCTCTTCCCTCCTATGTACGGCTTATTTATGTATGTGATGGTGTGCTTGGGTTTAGTGAGTGAGCGTTAAGTGAGGTAGCGAGTGTCCGTGGCAACATCTCGCTCCTGTCCTTCCTCACCATACACTATACCTTACTGCTCACTAAATCGTATTATCTCGTTTTCTAACATATACAACAATATAGTTCATTCCATTCTTCCATAATCCTGTTTGCTGGACACCCTGGCATACTTGTGTTGCCTCGCACATTCATTCCATTGTTTAGAGTTAGAAACATATTCAACGCTTCGAAAGGTTAGTGTTTTCTAAGGGATGAAAAAAATAGGGTTGAGTTCTTAGAGCCTTTCGTTCTGATGGTGCGAGTTCGCTAGCTCCTCTCTACCCTCTTCAGTATATCTTCGTGTTTTATGAAATTTGGAGACCAAAACTGGATGGCATATTCAAGATTCAGTCTAACTAGTGCAATATAGTTAGTGTGTTGTCTGGTGTTTTGTGCTTGAAGTTTCTTGTGATGGAGGGAGACAGAGACAGAGGGAGACAGAGACAGAGGGAGAGACAGAGAGAGACAGAGGGAGAGACAGAGAGAGAATGATGGACGTAATTTAAGAAAGAGAAAACAGAGCTAAGAACAGTTTGCCTTGGACAATTTGTAGCGACGTTTACCTTGATTGTGTTGAAAACACCACCATCAGTGACCACCACCATCAGTGATCACCACCATCAGTGACCACCACCATCAGTGACCACCACCATCAGTGACCACCACCATCACCATCAGTGAGTACCACCAACACCACCACCACCTGAGTGAGCACCACCACCATCAGTGAGTACCACCAGCACCACCACCACCTGAGTGAGCACCACCACCATCAGTGAGTACCATCAGCACCACCACCACCTGAGTGAGCACCACCACCATCAGTGAGTACCACCAGCACCAGTACCACCACCACCAGAAGCATCACCAGCAACAACGCTGGCTACAGTACCACCACTGCTACCAGGAAGAGCACCACCAGTACGAGGTGGCGGTGGCGGCGGCGGTGGTGGTGGTGGCGGTGGTGACAGCGGTGGTGACGGCGGTGGTGACGGCATAACAACTAGAGGCGGTGTAAGAGTACCCTGTGTAACAAGGGTAAGCCAATGGTCACCACTGCCATGGTCCACCATACTTGCAGGTTACCTGTAGTCTCTGCCTGAGGTCATCGCCCTCGCGTCCCTGTGCCAGACTTGGCCTCCTGGTTGCTGGCCTGTTCGATTAAGCTGTTGGTGCCCGCCAGCCCGCAGTCCAACGTATGCACCACAGCTCGGCTGATCAGGAACAGGGGAATCTGTCGAGTGTCCTCATGAAGACAGCTAAGGGTTCGTTGCTAATACCCCTTATGCGTGAATGAGAATGTTCAAGAGTCTTGGTCCCCTAACACTTACTGAGTTCCCTTTGTGTACTTAACGCTACCCTGCTTTTCTTTAGAGGTATCCTGAACCATCTTGTCTTCGCAGGTTGGGAAGTAATTCCTCCATTGTCTTCCAAATGTAGATTATGATGTATCTTTCTCGCCTATATTCTAAGGAATACAGTTATAGAGATTTCAAGCGCTCCCAGCAATATGGGTGCTTGACTAAGTTTATACGAGCTGTAAAGGTGCTCTGTAAATTTCCCAGCTCAGTCACTTACCCTGCCTAGAAGTGGCTGTTAGTACCCAACAGTGACCTGAAGAACTGAATTATTTTCTTGTCATCTCGTTTTGAAAGTTTAATAATAATTACACAACCGATAATTTTGATTTTAATAATTATTATACAGCCGATAATTTTTATTGATTATAATTATTATACCACCAATAACTTTTCTGTCAATACCACTGCCAGGTCTCCTACATTTTACTTGCGTTCCAGTGAATAGTTTGAGTTGGTATTCCACTCCGTTCTTGTTTTTATTTCCTCCTTTCTTCTGTAACGTAGTAGGTGAAATTTGTAAAGTAAAAGGACACAAGTGCAACTAATTTGACATTTTATTGTGGCAACGTTTCGCTCTCCAGGAGCTTTTTTCAAGCTTGATAGAGCCCCTGGAGAGCGAAACGTTGCCACAATAAAATGTCACATTAGTTGCACTTGCGTCCTTTTACCTAACATATTGTCGGTAATTCTACCAACATTAATACAATCTAGGTGAAATTTATCCTCGCTGAATATGATACAGTTGTCAATGGCCCACTGGAAGACTTGGTTTGTATCAGCTTGGAGGTTTGCTCTCTTCTATATATGCCACTCCCATACAAATTCTTGTATAGTCTGCAAAGGATGACATAGTGCTATGATTATTGTCTCTGTCTGTCAGAAATGAAAATGAGAAAGAGAAATGGGGTGAACAACGTACCTTAGGGGACGACACCTCTCACAGTAGCAGGCTCTAATTACCCTCTCTTTGCTACTACTCCTTGAGTTTTGTTTGTTAGGAAGTTAAATATTCATCTGCTCACCGTCCCAGATATTCCTCATACGTATTGTGTGCCATTATGGGTTGTTCGAGATTGGGTTGAGTCAGTTTACTGACGATGTGAACCTGAGGAGAAAGCCAGGTGAAGAGAGGGAAAGCCAGGTGAGGACAGGGAAAGCCAGGTGAAGAGAGGGAAAGCCAGGTGAGGACAGGGAAAGCCAGGTGAAGACAGGGAAAGCCAGGTGAGGACAGGGAAAGGTTACAAATGCATCTGGACAAACAGTAAAAACTGGCTTGAACTAGAGGAGTGTTTTTTTTTTTTCAAGATCGACCCAAACGGGTTTTGATCTTGGCAAAATGGAAATCAACAGCGTTCATCAATGCTTCAATCTTCCATCCTTATCTCCATGACGTGTTGCTTGATCTCTAAAATCCCTCCATCATAACCAGTCTAATTATCTTTTATGTAAATTAAAGAAAATGAAATTCGCATAATATTTGATAATCGTACTGATAGCTCTTCTCGACCATCGTGGTGGACACGAGGGTAACGGTGTCCTGGTGAGAGCTGGAGGACACCCTCGTGGTACACGGGAGGATGACGGTGTCCTGGTGAAAGCTGGAGGACACCCTCGTGGTGCACAGGAGGATGACGGTGTATTAGTGAGAGCTGGAGGACACCCTCGTGGTGCACAGGAGGATGACGGTGTATTAGTGAGAGCTGGAGGACACCCTCGTGGTGGTGTACAGGAGGGTGACAGTGGGCCCCTATGGGAAGACGTCCTCGGGGAGGAGGCCGCTTTGGAAGAGGTGAACTTGGATCGTCACTCTCTCTACGGGAGTGAGGAAGAACATCTTCCAGCTCTCCCAGCTATGAATATGGACGACGGGGTCCTTACCGCTAAAAATGAGTACATTGCTCTGAAGGCCGAAAAGCAGGCTCTTGAAAATGCTCTGAAGGTCGAAAAGGAATATAGGGAGGCTTTGGAAGAGGCTCGGATCGCAGAGAAGTCTTACAGTGAGGAGCTGGAACAGGCTTTGAAGGATGAAGTAGAGTTCAGGGAGGTTTTGGAAGATACTCTGCAGACAGAGAAGTCGTACATGGAGAAGATGGAAGAAGCCATGGCTCCTTGCCAGAAGATGGCAAGGAACCTTGAGGGCGAAATGATGCATAGTCAAGAACTACAGGAATACAACATGTTCCTCGAAAGTATGTTGGCTGAAAAAGAGCAGCGTATTCAACATCTGGAGGAGAGTAATGAGCTGCTCAGAGACAGGGTAAAACAAGGTGAATCGTGTTGTGGTTTTCTGTCAAGCTTGGACCAAGAGTTGTCTGTGTGCGAAAGTGAAAAGGAATCGCAAAATGAGAGAAATCAGGAGTTGATTGAAGACCTCCAGGGTATGTTAATGGAATTAGAGACAGAGGCGGCCTCCATTAACGAAGCATTCGAGGTCAAGAACAAAGTATATAATAGCCTGGTTGTTACTCACATACACCTCAAGAGACACTCCAAGACGCGTCAAAGGCAAGTGTCGTCGGAATGTGATCTCGCTTTTGAAGATCTCCGTAAGGAGTATGGCCTTCTGTCTGAGTACCTGGGACAGGCGTATAAACAGCTAGGCTTGGAGCGTCGCAAGTATCAACTTTTAAAAATGGAAGATGATAAAACCCGACAAAAGCTCCTAGCAGCCAGCCAAGGCCTATTGGATAATATTAAAATTGCTGAAAAGCAAATGGCCGCTCTCAGGAAAATGGTAGTAACCCAGGAGACTAAAATAAACAAAATAAATGGTTTGCTACATCAGGAGAAAAACAAACATTTACACGATCGTTTGCGACTTAAATTGTTGATTCAAATGGATAAAGAGAGAAGAAGATAGTGGGATCAACAATGGTTTCTTAACTCCACTACTCTACTCATATTAGTGTCCTTAATCCTCGGGTTTCGTGGATTACTTTTCTCCCTGGAACGGTTGAATCAACGCTTTGATGGGTTATAATAACTCGCGTTCTTCATTGATGATTGCAAGTCACGTCTCGGGTTGATGGGGTCCCGCCATCACTAGGCCCATGTTGAGTGAGTTTGATTTTTTTTTAACAAATTGACCATATCTCACCTAGATAGGGTAACCAAAATAAGAGGAAACATATTCATTGTTATTCATCTAATCCACTGTCTTGCCAGAAGCTGATATAATAGGTCAAGTAAAAAGTCGACAGAAATGAAGGCTAGTACTACGAGCACACGACATACACCAGGCTAGTACTACCAGCACACGACATACACCAGGCTAGTACTACCAGCACACGACATACACCAGGCTAGTACTACCAGCACACGACATACACCAGGCTACTACTACCAGCACACGACATACACCAGGCTAGTACTACCAGCACACGACATACACCAGGCTAGTACTACCAGCACACGACATACACCAGCCTAGTACTACCAGCACACGACATACACCAGGCTACTACTACCAGCACACGACATACACCAGGCTAGTACTACCAGCACACGACATACACCAGGCTAGTACTACCAGCACACGACATACACCAGGCTAGTACTACCAGCACACGACATACACCAGGCTAGTACTACCAGCACACGACATACACCAGGCTACTACTACCAGCACACGACATACACCAGGCTAGTACTACCAGCACACGACATACACCAGGCTACTACTACTAGCACACGACATACACCAGGCTACTACTACCAGCACACGACATACACCAGGCTAGTACTACCAGCACACGACATACACCAGGCTAGTACTACCAGCACACGACATACACCAGGCTAGTACTACCAGCACACGACATACACCAGGCTAGTACTACCAGCACACGACATACACCAGGCTAGTACTACCAGCACACGACATACACCAGGCTAGTACTACCAGCACACGACATACACCAGGCTAGTACTACGAGCACATGACATACACCAGGCTAGTACTACCAGCACACGACATACACCAGGCTAGTACTACCAGCACACGACATACACCAGGCTAGTACTACCAGCACACGACATACACCAGGCTACTACTACCAGCACACGACATACACCAGGCTACTACTACCAGCACACGACATACACCAGGCTAGTACTACCAGCACACGACATACACCAGGCTAGTACTACCAGCACACGACATACACCAGGCTAGTACTACCAGCACACGACATACACCAGGGTAATACTACCAGCACACGACATACACCAGGCTACTACTACCAGCACATGACATACACCAGGCTACTACTACCAGCACACGACATACACCAGGCTAGTACTACCAGCACACGACATACACCAGGCTAGTACTACCAGCACATGACATACACCAGGCTAGTACTACCAGCACACGACATACACCAGGCTAGTACTACCAGCACACGACATACACCAGGCTACTACTACCAGCACACGACATACACCAGGCTAGTACTACCAGCACATGACATACACCAGGCTAGTACTACCAGCACACGACATACACCAGGCTAGTACTACCAGCACACGACATACACCAGGCTAGTACTACCAGCACACGACATACACCAGGCTAGTACTACCAGCACACGACATACACCAGGCTAGTACTACCAGCACATGACATACACCAGGCTAGTACTACCAGCACACGACATACACCAGGCTAGTACTACCAGCACACGACATACACCAGGCTAGTACTACCAGCACATGACATACACCAGGCTAGTACTACCAGCACATGACATACACCAGGCTAGTACTACCAGCACAGACATACACCAGGCTAGTACTACGAGCACATGGCATACACCAGGCTAGTACTACCAGCACACACCAGGCTATACTACCAGCACAGACATACACCGGCTAGTACTACCAGAACACGACATACAATATACCAGGCTATACTACCACAAACGACATACACCAGCTATACTACCAGCACAGACATACACAGTTGCAAGTAACATACCAGCACAGACATACACCAGGCTAGTACTACCAGCACATGACATACACCAGGCTAGTACTACCAGCCACGACATACACCAGGCTATACTACCAGCACACGACATCACCAGGCTGTACTACCAGCACATGACATACACCAGGCTACTACTACCAGCAAACGACATACACCAGCTATACTACCAACATGACATACACCAGGCTAGTACTACAGCACATGACATACACCAGGCTAGTACTACCATAACAGACATACCCAGGCTAGTACTACCAGCACACGACATACACCAGGCTAGTACTACCAGCACGACATACACCAGGCTAGTACTACAGCACAGACATACACCAGGCTAGTACTACCAGTACACGACATACACCAGGCTATACTACCAGCACAGACATACACCAGGCTATACTACCAGCACATGACATACACCAGGCTAGTACTACCAAACACGACATACACCAGGCTAGTACTACCAGCACGACACACCAGGCTATACTACCAGCACACGACATACACCAGGCTAGTACTACAGCCAGACATACACCAGGCTAGTACTACCATACACGACATACAGGATCTCAGTACTACCAGCACACGAAGCATACACCAGGCATACTACCAGCACATGACATACACAGTAGTACTACCAGCACAGACATACACCAGGCTATACTACCAGCACATGACATACACCAGGCTATACTACCAGCACATGACATACACCAGGCTACTACTACCAGCACACGACATACACCAGGCTAGTACTACCAGCACACGACATACACCAGGCTAGTACTACCAGCACAGACATACACCAGGCTACTACTACCAGCACACGACATACACCACGCTACTACTACCAGCACACGACATACACCAGGCTAGTACTACCAGCACACGACATACACCAGGCTAGTACTACCAGCACAGACACATACACCAGGCTACGTACTACCAGCACACGACATACACCAGGCTAGTACTACCAGCACACGACATACACCAGGCTAGTACTACCAGCACACGACATACACCAGGCTAGTACTACCAGCACGACATACACCAGGCTAGTACTACCAGCACACGACATACACCAGGCTAGTACTACCAGACACGACATACACCAGGCTATACTACCAGCACATGACATACACCAGGCTATACTACCAGCACATGACATACACCAGGCTAGTACTACCAGTACACGACATACACCAGGCTAGACTACCAGCACAGACATACACCAGGCTATACTACCAGCACAGACATACACCAGGCTAGTACTACAGCACACGACATACACCAGGCTAGTACTACCAGCACACGACATACACCAGGCTAGTACTACCAGCACGACATACACCAGGCTACTACTACCAGCACAGACATACACCAGGCTACTACTACCAGCACATGACATACACCAGTAGTACTACCAGACACGACATACACCAGGCTACTACTACCAGCACATGACATACACCAGGCTACTACTAACCAGAACAGAGACATACACCAGGCTACTACTACCAGCACACGACATACACCAGGCTATACTACCAGCACACGACATACACCAGGCTAGTACTACCAGCACATGACATACACCAGGCTGTACTACCAGCACATGACATACACCAGGCTAGTACTACCAGCACACGACATACACCAGGCTATACTACCAGCACATGACATACACCAGGCTAGTACTACCAGCACAGACATACACCAGGCTATACTACCAGCACATGACATACACCAGGCTAGTACTACCAGCACACGACATACACCAGGCTAGTACTACCAGCACATGACATACACCAGGCTAGTACTACCAGCACAGACATACACCAGGCTAGTACTACCAGCACACGACATACACCAGGCTAGTACTACCAGCACACGACATACACCAGGCTAGTACTACCAGCACAGACATACACCAGGCTAGTACTACCAGCACACGACATACACCAGGCTAGTACTACCAGCACACGACATACACCAGGCTAGTACTACCAGCACACGACATACACCAGGCTAGTACTACCAGCACACGACATACACCAGGCTACTACTACCAGCACACGACATACACCAGGCTAGTACTACCAGCACACGACATACACCAGGCTAGTACTACCAGCACACGACATACACCAGGCTATACTACCAGCACACGACATACACCAGGCTAGTACTACCAGCACACGACATACACCAGGCTATACTACCAGCACACGACATACACCAGGCTAGTACTACCAGCACACGACATACACCAGGCTAGTACTACCAGCACACGACATACACCAGGCTATACTACCAGCACAGACATACACCAGGCTAGTACTACCAGCACGACATACACCAGGCTATACTACCAGCACAGACATACACCAGGCTAGTACTACCAGCACAGACATACACCAGGCTACTACTACCAGCACACGACATACACCAGGCTAGTACTACCAGCCAGACATACACGCATACTACCATGACATACCCAGGCTACTACTACCAGCACACGACATACACCAGGCTAGTACTACCAGCACACGACATACACCAGGCTATACTACCAGCACAGACATACACCAGGCTATACTCAGCACAGACATACACCAGGCTATACTACCAGCACATGACATACACCAGGCTAGTACTACCAGCACACGACATACACCAGGCTAGTACTACCAGCACACGACATACACCAGGCAAGTACTACCAGCACACGACATACACCAGGCTAGTACTACCAGCACATGACATACACCAGGCTAGTACTACCAGCACATGACATACACCAGGCTAGTACTACCAGCACACGACATACACCAGGCTACTACTACCAGAGCACACACATACACCAGGCTACTACTACCAGCACAGACATACACCAGGCTAGTACTACCAGCACATGACATACACCAGGCTAGTACTACAGCACACGACATACACCAGGCTAGTACTACCAGCACACGACATACACCAGGCTAGTACTACGAGCACATGACATACACCAGGCAAGTACTACCAGCACACGACATACACCAGGCTAGTACTACCAGCACATGACATACACCAGGCTAGTACTACCAGCACATGACATACACCAGGCTAGTACTACCAGCACACGACATACACCAGGCTATACTACCAGCACAGACATACCAGGCTACTACCAGCACATGACATACACCAGGCTAGTACTACCAGCACACGACATACACCAGGCTACTACTACCAGCACATGACATACACCAGGCAGTACTACCAGCACACGACATACACCAGGCTAGTACTACGAGCACATGACATACACCAGGCAAAGTACTACCAGCACACGACATACACCAGGCTAGTACTAGCACTGACTACCGGGCACATACTCAGCACGACATACACCAGGCTAGTACTACCAGCACATGACATACACCAGGCTAGTACTACCGCACAGACATACAAGGCTCCAGACAATACACCAGGCAAGTACTACCAGCACATGACATACACCAGGCTAGTACTACCAGCACACGACATACACCAGGCTAGTACTACCAGCACACGACATACACCAGGCTACTACTACCAGCACACGACATACACCAGGCTAGTACTACCAGCACACGACATACACCAGGCTACTACTACCAGCACACGACATACACCAGGCTACTACTATCAGCACACGACATACACCAGGCTAGTATTACCAGCACACGACATACACCAGGCTAGTACTACCAGCACACGACATACACCAGGCTAATACTACCAGCACATGACATACACCAGGCTACTACTACCAGCACATGACATACACCAGGCTACTACTACCAGCACACGACATACACCAGGCTAGTACTACCAGCACACGACATACACCAGGCTAGTACTACCAGCACACGACATACACCAGGCTACTACTACCAGCACATGACATACACCAGGCTACTACTACCAGCACATGACATACACCAGGCTAATACTACCAGCACATGACATACACCAGGCTAGTACTACCAGCACACGACATACACCAGGCTACTACTACGAGCACACGACATACACCAGGCTAGTACTACCAGCACACGACATACACCAGGCTACTACTACCAGCACACGACATACACCAGGCTAGTACTACCAGCACACGACATACACCAGGCTAGTACTACCAGCACACGACATACACCAGGCTACTACTACCAGCTCATGACATACACCAGGCTAGTACTACCAGCACACGACATACACCAGGCTACTACTACCAGCTCATGACATACACCAGGCTAGTACTACCAGCACACGACATACACCAGGCTAGTACTACCAGCACACGACATACACCAGGCTAGTACTACGAGCACATAACATACAACAGGCTAGTACTACCAGCACATGACATACACCAGGCTACTACTACCAGCACACGACATACACCAGGCTACTACTACCAGCACACGACATACACCAGGCTACTACTACCAGCACATGTCATACACCAGGCTAGTACTACCAGCACACGACATACACCAGGCTACTACTACCAGCACACGACATACACCAGGCTAGTACTACCAGCACACGACATACACCAGGCTACTACTACCAGCACATGACATACACCAGGCTAGTACTACCAGCACACGACATACACCAGGCTAGTACTACCAGCACACGACATACACCAGGCTAGTACTACCAGCACACGACATACACCAGGCTAGTACTACCAGCACATGGCATACACCAGGCAAGTACTACCAGCACACGACATACACCAGGCTAGCACTACCAGCACACGACATACACCAGGCTAGCACTACCAGCACACGACATACACCAGGCTAGTACTACCAGCACATGACATACACCAGGCTGGCACTACCAACACACGACATACACTCACAAACACCAGACTGGCACTACCAACACTAGGCTAATATGATTATGTAAATCGGGGTGTAAGGAATTCTTAAGATATACGAGTATCCAAAATTTTCTGGCTAAAGGCCACAGAATTATGCATCTCAGGCAAGCCATGAAGGTTGTGTGTGTCTCTCTCCCTGACTCACTCACTCACACTCTCTCTCTCTCTCTCTCTCTCTCTCTCTCTCTCTCTCTCTCTCTCTTTCTCTCTCTCTCTGCCTCTAGCACCTTATTCTTGGCACTTCTCTTTTTAATATTTGTGACGCTCGTGTGTGTACTCACCTATTTAAGGTTGCAGGGGTCGATTCACAGCTCCTGGCCCCGCCTCTTCGCGGGCACTTTCTCCCTGCTCCAAGAGATTTGTGTGTGTGTGTCTGTCTGTCTATCTGTCTCTTAAGTCTGCATACATACTGTGTATGTGTATGCTTGTATGTATGAATGTACTCACCTAACTGTGAGTACATATATCATACACGTGTGTGTGTATGTGTAAAGAATATAGTATTGCGCCCCTTGAACTGGGCCTCAATGTATATAATGTATATTTCCATTTTCTATAATTTTATATTGCGAATATTCTCGATAATAGCTAAATCGTTAATATTTTGCTTTATATTATTATTAGACTATTATTTAAATTAGCTATATATATTAGGTAGGATGTAATATTTTATGTTGTGCTCGAGAGTGTGTAGTAACTGCCTTGGTGTTGGCAAACGACTGTTACGCTGCCGGCGTCTATTTGCGGGGGGGAGTCAGTCTCTGAACACACCTGAGCTGGGTGGTTGGTCCTCCTTCCTCTCTCTCTCTCTGGCCTGC
>WNWK01005282.1:77500-80000 GCA_009830355.1 Cherax destructor | reverse complement strand
GATGAGTTTGTCCCTGGAGTGATGGATCAGTTTGTCCCTGGAGTGATGGATCAGTTTGTCCCTGGAGTGATGGATGAGTTTGTCCCTGGAGTGATGGATCAGTTTGTCCCTGGAGAGATGGATCAGTTTGTCCCTGGAGAGATGGAAGAAACTTTATCAGTAATACACATTGCCATAACCGGCATTGTGCCTCGTCTACCTTCGCTCGGTATACAGTCACTACCAAGACTACCTCGGAATGACAAGCCTGGGGAAGGAGCTTGTCATCTAGTGTTTTCACTGACTAGGAAAGACTGTGTCCGTGTCTGCATTACTAGTGCCACTGTCAGGAGAGTTTAGGGTCGGTCAGTTAGTTATACACCTTTTTCTTCTCCTCTTGTACTGGTCACAGTGTGAGGTTGCAGGTCTCCAGTCTTGACAGCCTCCATCAATCCACTCCGAGTATTTTGTTGACGAGTTCTGATGTTTTGCAGCGGCTTTGGATCGAGTCCAAGAGCTTTACGAACTCGCTGAGTGATTTTTCTCTGTGGGAAAATCTTCTGGCTAAATTTACAAAGGTAACTACGATGAATGAGACATGTGTGTGCAGAAAGTGTCGCACATGTGTCTCATCTACATGTAGGTATTATATGCCATTAATAATACCACTGGTTAAATCAGACAGTCTAGCCTCTCACCTGAAGTTCCTCACATTGTTCCTCTTGTGTTAGATCATCACATTCTTCCTCTTGTGTTAGATCATCACATTCTTCCTCTTGTGTTAGATCATCACATTCTTCCTTTTGTGTTAGATCATCACATTCTTCCTCTTGTGTTAGATCATCACATTCTTCCTTTTGTGTTAGATCATCACATTCTTCCCTTTGTGTTAGATCATCACATTCTTCCTCTTGTGTTAGATCATCACATTCTTCCTCTTGTGTTAGATCATCACATTGTTCCTCTTGTGTTAGATCATCACATTCTTCCTCTTGTGTTAGATCATCACATTCTTCCTTTTGTGTTAGATCATCACATTCTTCCTTTTGTGTTAGATCATCACATTCTTCCTTTTGTGTTAGATCGTCACATTCTTCCTCTTGTGTTAGATCATCACATTCTTCCTCTTGTGTTAGATCATCACATTCTTCCTCTTGTGTTAGATCATCACATTCTTCCTCTTGTGTTAGATCATCACATTCTTCCTCTTGTGTTAGATCGTCACATTCTTCCTCTTGTGTTAGATCATCACATTCTTCCTCTTGTGTTAGATCATCACATTCTTCCTCTTGTGTTAGATCGTCACATTCTTCCTCTTGTGTTAGATCATCACATTCTTCCTCTTGTGTTAGATCCTCACATTCTTCCTCTTGTGTTAGATCGTCACATTCTTCCTCTTGTGTTAGATCGTCACATTCTTCCTCTTGTGTTAGATCATCACATTCTTCCTCTTGTGTTAGATCGTCACATTCTTCCTCTTGTGTTAGATCGTCACATTCTTCCTCTTGTGTTAGATCATCACATTCTTCCTCTTGTGTTAGATCGTCACATTCTTCCTCTTGTGTTGGTCTCCCTCTGGTGCTGGTTCCTGGCTGCCTGTTACTGGTCTATGAGCCACAAATTCGTTGATACCTTGAAGGCATTTGAGTGAGTAACACAGAAGTCTGTTTCCACCGTAAACGTTGAGTGACAAGTTATTACCATGTTTTCCCTAGTGGGTACACACACACACACACACACAGCCTCACTATCCCCGAGTTCAACATGGTTTCTCTCTCTCCTTGGAACTAGACATGTATACCGAGAGATATATAACTAAACTCAGAACTTGCAACTCCTGCAGTGAGAACTTTAGGTCACAGCTGCCTGGTTCTTGCAGCACTAATTATCCAAAATTATCCCCCGAACAGCTGTAAATGACCCCCGAACAGTTGTTAATGACCCCCCGAACAGCTGTAAATGAGCACGTGTAAATAGATTTTCTTTCTTTTCTATACAACGACTCTTGTTCCAGCAACGACTCTTGTTCCAGCAACGACTCTTGTTCCAGCAACTCCAGCGGGAAAATACTTTCCATAACAAGAAAAAAATGGGGGTTGTATTCCAGAGTTTTTGTTAACGCTGGAAACAGTGATTAGGGGAATTTTAGATGCGCTGGTGAAGAGCTCCTGATCCACGGAATTTGAGTTATCCTTCATCTCTTGGGATCACACTTGATTGCCTCCCATTTGCCCCCATAGGTCGTGAGAGCCATGCGGGTGTAGATCTTCTCCATAAACATAAGCATAATGGCCCTGGAAAATGGTGATCTAGAGTAGAAAGTTATAATGGCAACGGTAGACCTAAACTAGTGTACATGTACTAGACACTTTTACTAGAAAGTGATGTCTAGATACACATTTATGATAGAAACTTGTGTGTAGATCATTTATGCTAACAACTTGGATTTAGGTATCGTATTTGAGCCTGAAGATGCCTTCAAAGATGGTTCCTTGATGAAAACTTAGACACATGTGCAACA
>WNWK01005282.1:0-70000 GCA_009830355.1 Cherax destructor | reverse complement strand
TGCCCTTGGGTCCCTGGTGGTGTCGATGAATCTGGAACCCAGTTCTTTAAGGAAACGTGTTACATTTTTTCCCCATGCTCCCAAGGTCTCTGATCCCACTGGGACAAATTGATACTGTTGGCTTATGTCCCTGTACTTGCTCGATCTATATATATATATATATATATATATATATATATATATATATATATATATATATATAGAAAGACACAGGTTGCAGAACAAGCATTGAATGGGGTGTTTTACTCTACACAGGGCGAAACGTTGTTCCGATAAAAGCTTCTTCTGTTACTTTTCTTTGTTTTTACACCTGTGGGCAATACCCTGCCTCGTTTAGCTTGGTATTAAAATTGACGTTACGGAGAAAGTGTAACATAAATAGTAATAACTAGTCCCGTCCCCGCCAGTGTTGTCTGTTAAGTCCTCTCCCAGTGTGTGTGTGTGTGTGTGTGTGTGTGTGTGTGTGTGTGTGTGTTGGTAAGGAGGTAAGGGAGGGAGGGAACGAGCGAACTATAAAGCGAGGGAGGAGCAAGTTACAATGGGCAGTAAGTCAGATAACAATGTAATTCAGCATATGACAGACATTCTTAAGAGACTCCAAACCCCCTTAGCATTCGGTCATCAAAATAATGATGGGATATGGATGCGTTTCTACAGGATGTTTCACTCGTAGGAGGCCCCGTTGCAACTTCGGGAGTACCAGCTCGCGGCCTCCTACGAGTGAAACACCTTGTATTATGTTATAGATCTGACCTCTCGAAAACCTTCATAGTTTTCATTATCATTTTTTATAAGTACTGAACCCAGTGAGCCTCGTGGCCCATGAGAGCTCACCCTTGGTGTCACATAAATTATATCAAGAAGTATAGCTAACTTATTCCATTTAGACTGCATGCTGGAATACATTTTTTTTTTCAGTGCAAACTTTGTCAGTTAGATCCGGACTCCACTGGCCTTCAGATAGGACGAAATCTGCTGTGGACTCTTGTAAGTTCTGATACGATTTGTGTGTTATTATTTGTTGCAGTTGATGGTGTGCTTGAGGAGTTCCATATGTTGAAAGATTGCTGAGTTTAAATGTCCGTATGTGACTGATCAAGTGTACCTTGATCCTGTACACTGTAGACTGACTCACAGTTGTTATACGTCGATGTTTCGAAGGATAATGTATTCTTGTGATTTTTAGAAAACAAAAGTTTTCTATTTTGTTATGGTATGAGATGGATGTTTCGGTGATTTTGATAATTTTTGGGTGGCTTCCTACCCCTCTGTGGAAAGGTGCCATCAGCATGGTGGTGAAGCGTGTGTGACTTTACCGTGAGCCTCATTAAAAAAAAATTATTTTTACACTGGTGCCTGTAAGAATCAATCCGGGCAACTCAACTACTCCATAAGTTGTTTCTTCGTGATCTCTTTTTTCTTGATCAAGTCTTCTGGGACTACGAATTCTTAGAGCTCCTAAAAACAAGGACACTGCTATTTTCTTAACCTGTTTTGCGTGTTGACTCAACAAAAGTGGGAGTACGGTGGTCTGTAGAAAGTGGATTTTTTTTTTATACTGTAACCTATAATTGATAATTCGTGAAAGTTGATTGTTAACTTCCCTTTCAACTTGGAAGTGTGTGACTGGTACCAGTTGATTGATGTTTGTGAAGGAAGTGTTGAAGCTGTCCCACTCATGTTCCCGGTATGTGAAGACGTCATCGACAAGTGTGAAGACGTCATCGACACATGTGAAGAGGTCATCGACAAGTGTGAAGACGTCATCAACAAGTGTGAAGACGTCATCAACAAGTGTGAAGACGTCATCAACAAGTGTAAAGACGTCATCAACAAGTGTGAAGCCGTCATCAACAAGTGTGAAGATGTCATCAACAAGTGTGAAGACGTCAGGTAAAACGTGAACTTTCACACTAATTCATGCACAAGTTGGAGAGGACACGGCAGAGCCAACTTCCAATGTGACAGTCACTGTTCTTCTTTGCTTGTAGAACACATCATTGACAGAGAAGACGCTGGTTGTGGCTCACAGCTTGTACAGTCCTCTGAAGAGGACCTCAGCTGTAGAATGCAAAACAAATTATAATTTGTTTACCATATTCTACATCTTATGTTTAATAATGTTGGTAGAATTACCGACAATATGTTAGGTAAAAGGACACAAGTGCAACTAATGTGACATTGTAATTACAAGTCAATATTATTTCTGGAGTGTGCAAAAGCCTCTGTTTTTTTTGCTCAGCTGATATGTTGGCTCTTGGAACTAGATGACTACCAGCGAAGATACTTGTATAATTTTCTTTAGATTCCCGATTCTGGATACAGAAAATGTTGTAGTCCACAACCCTGGGTGTACACCCTGGGTGTACACCCTGGGGTGTACAACCCTGGGTGTACAACCCTGGGTGTACAACCCTGGGTGTACACCCTGGGTGTACAACCCTGGGTGTACAACCCTGGGTGTAAAACCCTGGGTGTACAACCCTGTGTAGAAACCGGCTGTACTCGTCATTAATTTAGCAGGCCGCGTCACGAAGTATAAATCTGAAGTGTTGTTTTTGGCTCCCGGTCGACCATTAGAGGCGCCCCGAGCTTTTCAAACCCCCCCGCACCATGCATCAACCTTACTTAATGGAATTAGTTTCTCTTGCACGCAATCTGCGCTAAAGCAACCAAAAACTTCTATCAGGACACAATCAGCCCATCAGGACACAATCAGCGGGAGTGACAACGGGAGGAGCTGGGGTACTGGCCTGCCTGGGGAAGGTGGGTCGAGCCCTCAGACTTCACACACACACACACACACATACACACACACACACACACACACAGGTTCAAGGTTCAGCTGTATTCCAGGAACTGCATTTGTGTCTTTCAAGGGGAAAGACATGCCGAGGCTCGATCCTCCGTCCACTAATAGCGGGACAGTATACTCTGGAAGCGAGACCTAAAGTCTACTCGACTTAGCGGGTCATACAGGCAGTAGAAAGCCTCGGTCCGATGACGAAAGCTCTACGGAGCTGGTCATATGACCAAAAGCTCTACGGAGCGGGTCATATGACCAAAAGCTCTACGGACCGGGTCATATGACCAAAAGCTCTACGGAGCAGGTCATATGACCAAAAGCTCTACGGAGCGGGTCATATGACCAAAAGCTCTACGGAGCGGGTCATATGACCAAAAGCTCTACGGAGCGGGTCATATGACCACAAGCTCTACGGAGCGGGTCATATGACCAAAAGCTCTACGGAGCGGGTCATATGACCAAAAGCTCTACGCGGACCAGCTATAACTAAGAGCAACGTCGGGAGAAATTTATTTTTCCATTTCTCCTGGAGACAAAAAACTCTACCATGAATATAGACCCCAATGACCCCCCATGACCCCCCCTGACCCCCCATGACCCGCCATGACCCCCATGACCCCCATGACCCCCATGACCCCCATGACCCCCATGACCCCCATGACCCCCATGACCCCCATGACCCCCATGACTCCACATGGGAGGTGTAAGGAATTTATTACGGCAAAAAAAAAAATATAAATACTGACTTTCTATCGATTGGCTATAGTTAGTATTTTTTGAGGAGTGTCCAGCAGGCGTGTCCAGCAGGCGTGTCTAGCAGGCGTGTCCAGCAGATATGTCCAGCAGGCGTGTCCAGCAGCCGTGTCCAGCATGCGTGTCCAGCAGGTGTGTCCAGCAGGCGTGTCCAGCAGGTGTGTCCAGCAGGCGTGTCTAGCAGGCGTGTCCAGCAGATATGTCCAGCAGGCGTGTCCAGCAGCTCGTGTCCAGCAGGTGTCAGCAGGCGTGTCCAGCAGTTGTCCAGCAGGCGTGTCAGCAGTGTGTCCAGCAGGCGTGTCCAGCAGGTGTGTCCAGCAGGGTGTCAGCAGGTGTGTCCAGCAGGCGTTCCAGCAGGTGTGTCCAGCAGGCGTGTCCAGCAACCGTGTCCAGAATGCGTGTCCAGCAGGTGTGTTCAGCAGGTGTGTCCAGCAGGTGTGTCCAGCAGGTGTGTCCAGCAGGCGTGTCCAGCAGGCGTGTCCAGCAGCCGTGTCCTGCATGCGTGTCCAGCAGGTGTGTCCAGCAGGCGTGTCCAGCAGGTGTGTCCAGCAGGTGTGTCCATCAGGCGTGTCCAGCAGGCGTGTCCAGCAGCCGTGTCCAGCATGCGTGCCAGCAGGTGTGTCCAGCAGGTGTGTCAAGCAGGCGTGTCCAGCAGGTGTGTCCAGCAGCGTGTCCAGCAGGTGTCACATGCTCAGGTGTGTCCAGCAGGTGTGTCCAGCAGGCGTGTCCAGCAGCCGTGTCCAGCATGCGTGTCCAGCAGGTGTGTCCAGCAGGTGTGTCAAGCAGGCGTGTCCAGCAGGCGTGTCCAGCAGCCGTGTCCAGCATGCGTGTCCAGCAGGTGTGTCCAGCAGGTGTGTCCAGCAGGTGTGTCCAATAGACGTATCGAGGAAGATATTGCCACTAACGACTCCGGTCAACGACTCCTGGAAATGTAAGCATTAAGAGGTCGTTATTCTCTCCTTGGGACCTGTTGGTCAAGGCTTTCCCCCACCCCACCATGATCATGGTAGCACCACCCATCCCTCCCACCATGATCATATTAGCACCACCCATCCCTCCCACCATGATCATGGTAGCACCACCCATCCCTCCCACCATGATCATGGTAGCACCACCCATCCCTCCCACCATGATCATGGTAGCACCACCCATCCCTCCCACCATGATCATGGTAGCACCTACCCATCCCTCCACCATGATCATGGTACACCACCCATCCCTCCCACCATGATCATGGTAGCACCACCCATCCCTCCACCATGATCATGGTGCACACCATCCCTCACCATGATCATGGTACACCACATCCCTCCACCATGATCATGGTAGCCCATCCACCTCATTGTCACATCCTCACTACAGTGATGAGTACACCATCCCAACTACAGTGATGCACCATCCCACACTACAGTATGGTACCATCCCACACTACAGTGATGATACACCATCTCACACTACGTGATGGTACACCATCCCACACTACAGTGATGGTACACCATCCCACACTACAGTGATGGTACCCATCCCACACTACAGTGATGGTACACCATCTCACTACAGTGATGGTACACCATCCCACACTACAGTGATGGTACACCATCCCACACTACAGTGATGGTACACCATCCCACACTACAGTGATGGTACACCATCCCACACTACAGTGATGGTACACCATCCCACACTACAGTGATGGTACACCATCCCACACTACAGTGATGGTACACCATCCACACTACAGTGATGTACCATCCCACTACAGTGATGGTACACCATCCACACTACAGTGATGGTACACCATCCCACACTACAGTGATGGTACACCATCCCACACTACAGTGATGGAACACCATCCCACACTACAGTGATGGTACACCATCCCACACTACAGTGATGGTACACCATCCCACACTACAGTGATGGTACACCATCCCACACTACAGTGATGGTACACCATCCCACACTACAGTGATGGTACACCATCCCACACTACAGTGATGGTACACCATCCCACACTACAGTGATGGTACACCATCCCACACTACAGTGATGGAACACCATCCCACACTACAGTGATGGAACACCATCCCACACTACAGTGATGGAACACCATCCCACACTACAGTGATGGTACACCATCCCACACTACAGTGATGGTACACCATCCCACACTACAGTGATGGAACACCATCCCACACTACAGTGATGGAACACCATCCCACACTACAGTGATGGTACACCATCCCACACTACAGTGATGGTACACCATCCCACACTACAGTGATGGAACACCATCCCACACTACAGTGATGGAACACCATCCCACACTACAGTGATGGACACCATCACACTACAGTGATGGAACACCATCCCACACTACAGTGATGGAACACCATCCCACACTACAGTGATGGAACACCATCCCACACTACAGTGATGGAACACCATCCCACACTACAGTGATGGAACACCATCCCACACTACAGTGATGGTACACCATCCCACACTACAGTGATGGAACACCATCCCACACTACAGTGATGGAACACCATCCCACAATACAGTGATGGAACACCATCCCACATTCCTATTCTTTTATTTTCAAAAATTCCCTTCCTATTCTTCCCTTGCTGTTTGCTGGAAATTCCTTCTCTTTCCCTCTTCGCGTTCACCCTTTACGATTCCTCTCCTCTCTTTCTCTTCTCCTTCTCTCTTTCTCTTCTCCCTCTCTTTCTCTTCTCCCTCTCCTCTCTTTCTCTTCTCCCTCTCTTTCTCTTCTCCCTCTCCTCTCTTTCTCTTCTCCCTCTCTTTCTCTTCTCCCTCTCCTCTCCCTCTCGTTCTCTGAACCTCACACTCCATCCTACGTTGCCACTCCGGTTCCTGTCTCTTGAATGCCTCAGTGATCACAGTCCTCCCTCCTTCCTCCTCTCTCCTTCCTCTTCCTTCCTGCCTAATGCCTCCTTCCTCCTTGCTCCTGCCGCCTCCTCCTTTTTTCCCTCTCTCTCCTTCTCGCTTGCGTCCTCAGTCTTGATGGCAGGATGCATGTACTCCTGCACCAATTTACCTAAAAGCTCTCTGATAAATGTACGCAGAGGTAAACAAACAAACAAGCGTAAATAAACGAGAATAAGAGAAACAAAACAAAACAAAAACGCGCACCGAGTGTACTGACAATGTTGGTTGATTACGATAATGCACACAGTGCACACGCACGTGCGCGCGCACACACACACAAAACGAATTTAACCCCACCAAATGCAAAGTCATGAAGATCGGAGAAGGGCAAAGAAGACCGCTGACAGAGTACAGGCTAGGTGGACAAAGGCTACAAATCTCACCAAAGGAGAAAGACCTTGGGGTGAGTATAACGCCAAGCACGTCTCCGGAAACACACATCAACCAGATAACCGCGGCAGCATATGGGCGACTGGCAAACCTAAGATTAGCGTTCCGTTACCTTAACAAGGAATCGTTCAAGACACTGTACACCGTGTACGTCAGGCCCATACTAGAGTATGCAACACCAGTCTGGAACCCACACCTGGTCAAGCACGTCAAGAAATTAGAGAAAGTGCAAAGGTTTGCGACAAGGCTAGTTCCACAGCTCAGGGGAATGTCATATGAAGAAAGGTTGAGGGAAATAGGACTAACAACACTGGAGGACAGAAGGGTTAGAGGAGACATGATAACGACATACAAAATACTGCGGGGAATTGACAAGGTAGATAGTGACAGGATGTTCCAGAGAGGGAACACAGAAACAAGGGGACACAACTGGAAGCTGAAGACTCAAATGAGTCAAAGGGATGTTAGGAAGCACTTCTTCAGCCATAGAGTAGTTTGGAAGTGGAATAATCTAGCGAACGATATAGTGGAGGCGGGAACCATACATAGTTTTAAGACAAGGTATGATAAAGCTCATGGAGCAGGGAGAGCAGAGACCCAGTAGCGGACAGCGAAGAGGAGGGGCCAGGAGCTGAGTCTCGACCCCTGCAACCACAATTAGGTGAGTACAATTAGGTGAGTACACACACACACACACACACACACACACACACACGTATAACAGATCACTTTATAAATGCTAACAGTACAGAAAAAAAACTAAGTTTTATGAGGGAGAGGACTCAGGGGATTGTGGAGAATAAAAACGTCTATTCTCTATCCCCTCTTCCTCCCTGATCCAGCATGACCCATTTCCCTGCCCACCATCCTCATTCAAGCCTTTATCCCTAAGCAGCCACAACCTGCAGGATCCAACCCACTATCCAATGCAATCTGGCCAATACCTCTCCCACAAACACTGAACTCCCATACAGTCAGTGACATCCATTGCACCTAAAAAAAAACTCAGTTTTAGACATAAATGCAGATGGATTTTGCAACGAAGCGAGTGCATTGCGAGACGTGACCAGTGTGACAACCTCAGACATATTAACACTAAAAGAGACCAGTAACGGCATCGTAATAATGATTCGGTGTTCCCTGAGGGCTGGCAGATAATGAGGATCGAGTGGTTGAAATGAGGTCAAAGAGAAGTAGACATGTTGGTGAAAAAAAACGTAGATATTTGAAGGAATTTAAGCATTACATTACACCATATCAAGAGGAACAAATACACCTGCGACAAACTTTTGCATCTTCCGAACATAAGTGCGAGAGTCTGAATAAATGGTTCAGGAAACCGACCAGCTGATAATTAAACACTTGGGAATCTTTATTCCGGAAAAAAATCGCCAGCTTCTTCAGACCAATGCAAAGAAACGGTGGAAGAGGATGAGTAGTAGTTTGAGGTAATCAGTCCCTCAGCCTGTATGAACTACATATAATATTAAAGCAGACTGACACTAACATTGATGAGTTAGACTGCCATTTACAGTGACAAGACAGATATTTGGATACGTGCTGTGGGCGAAACTATGTTAATGGAAAGGAGGATAAGAGAGTAAGAGACTAAAATGCTAAAAACACAAATATAAGTGAATAAGAAAGTTTCTCGGGGGAAAAAAATGAGATGTTGAGCTGAGTGGAAACCAAACACAAGATGAAGTACAACCTCCAGAAATTAACGAAAGCCGCAAGAGCAATGAACTTTACCTACATTACCATCCTACAAGATATATTGACTGTAGTGTTACTTGTACCACCATCCTACAAGATATATTGACTGTAGTGTTACTTGTACCACCATCCTACAAGATATATTGACTGTAGTGTTACTTGTACCACCATCCTACAAGATATATTGACTGTAGTGTTACTTGTACCACCATCCTACAAGATATATTGACTGTAGTGTTACTTGTACCACCATCCTACAAGATATATTGACTGTAGTGTTACTTGTACCACCATCCTACAAAGTATATTGACTGTAGAGTTACATATACCACCATCCTACAAGGTATATTGACTTTAATGTTACTTGTACCACCATCCTACAAGGTATATTGACTGTAGTGTTACTTGTACCACCATCCTACAAGGTATACCGACCAAACTCAACAAGCCTCACTTGCACCGCTGACCAGCAAACCGAAATTCCTTTACCGCAAGGATAACATTGGGGTCCTGACCACAAGGCAGTACAATAATAATAACCCTCAGAGGTCATCCACACGAGGCAAACTGGCCAAATCGCAGACCCATGAAAATAACAGTTTGAGTCAGCTGATGGGGGGTGAGGGCAATGCTGGGGGTACATATCTCTGCTCCAGGGACACCTGTCTGTAATACTATGATAATGACTGGAGTAAAGCCGAATTTTTTTTTTTACCTTCGTGATTTGGAATATTGAATGCATTAAAAATGATGAGGGTTGTGGCGCAGCCGGCCTGCTCTTTACGACAGGCTGTTGTTGCAGGCTATCACACAGGAGCCTGCCTGGCTACACTGCAGGCCAGTGTTATGTCTGGTTGGACTGGCAGCACCAAAGAGAACACTGATCACTACACACTCTTGTACCCTCCCATCCTTTCCTTCCTTCCTTCCTTCCTTCCTTCCTTCCTTCCTTCCTTCCTTCCTTCCTTCCTTCCTTCAGAGAGGTGTACCGGGCAAAATATGGTATATCAGATCATTATTTGGTGGTAACTACAGCGAGAGTAAGAGGTAGATAGGGCACTAGAATGTTAACAGTGGATAACAGGGAAGTGAAAGTTATTAAATTAAGGGAGGAGAGAGTAAGGGTAAAATATAAACAACTTCTGACAGAAAGGTGGGCTAGGAGGAAGTCGAAGAAGTATTAAGCCAAAATCGCCGAGGACTCGAACCCACGTCGTTTTGATTAAATACCACTCGTTCGTGGTTACAATAATATATATATATATATATATATATATATAATATATATATATATATATAATCTTTTATAAATGTTCGCTGCCAATTCCATATTTTTTTCAAACTGCAGATTATGATAATGTGCAAGAGATTACAAATGCAAATACTGCATCAGATTTTTTAAGATTTTTTTTAAGAGCAGTTCAGGAAAACCCGGGCAAGTGCTGCCGCTTTAGCAGCGTTATCTCTGGCTGGAAAACTCAAAATAAAGCCGGAGCCTTTAGTTGGTAACGTAACGTTGGCTAATGTTAGATTTTTAATGCAGGGCAGCTGTGATCACCGTGCTGCATGGATCACCACCAGTCTGGCTGATTGGTGCCGCAGGGAGCACCACCAGTCTGCTTGATTGGTGTTGCAGGGAGCACCACCAGTCTGGCTGACTGGTGCTGCAGGGAGCACCACCAGTCTTGTTGACTGGTGCTGCAGGATGCAGAGAACACCACCAGTCTACCTGACTGGTGCTGCAGGGAGCACCACCAGTCTTGCTGATTGTTGCTGCAGGAGCACCACCAGTCTACCTGACTGGTGCATGTGCAGGGAGCACCACCAGTCTACCTGACTGGTGCTGCAGGGAGCACCACCAGTCTACCTGACTGGTGCTGCAGGGAGCACCACCAGTCTGCTGATTGGTGATGCAGGGAGCACCACCAGTCTACCTGACTGGTGCTGCATGATGCAGGGAAACACCCCAGATCTACCTTGACTGGTGCTGCATCAGAGTAGATACACTACCAGTCTGGTTGACTGAGTGCATAGACACCACCACTGGTTGACTGGGTCTGCAGAGAGCTAACCACCGACCTGTACTGGGCTGCAGACGTAGCATGGAGACCACCAGTCTACCTGACTGGTGCTGCATGATGCAGGGAGCACCACCAGTCTGGCTGACTGGTGCTGCAGGGAGCACCACCAGTCTGGTTGACTGGTGCTGCAGGGAGCACCACCAGTCTACCTGACTGGTGGTGCATGTTGCAGGGAAAACAGTTTGTGGTCACAGGCATACCATAACACATTGACCTGGGGTCTGGGGGTCACAGACGTAGCATAACACATACAACCTGGGGGTCTGGGTCGCTGCATAACAATAACCTGGGGATCTGGGTCAGACAGCATAACACATCAACCTGGGGTTCTGGGGGGTCACAGACGCAGCATAACACACCGACCTGGGGTCTGGGGGTCACAGACGTAGCATAACACATAGACCTGGGGGTCTGGGGGGTCAGTAACAAATGTTACTATTACCATTGATCTCACAACGCACCGTTAACCTTCCACGAGAGACTTTTTAAGACATTAGCGAGTGAGGTGCAGCAGTTGTGGATCGTCGAGGCAGACATAGAGAGACATAACTGTCTGACCGAAGACGGTACCACCACCACCATGGCCAGGGTGGCCTCGCCAGTGGCCAGGGTCGGCCTCGTCAGTGGCCAGGGTCGGCCTCGTCAGTGGCCAGGGTCGGCCTCACCAGTGGCCAGGGTTGGCCTCACCAGTAGCCAGGGACAATCTCACCAGTGGCCAGGGATGGCCTTACCAGTGGCCAGGGTCAGCCTCACCTTCACTAGGGCCACCCTGGGTTATACTTGTGCTACTGAACATAAGAAGGAAGGAACACTCCAGCAGGCCTACTGTCCCATGCTAGGCAACTTCTTCTCAAACCCAAATCCTGGACGGTTATCACCCTCTGTGACATCCTTCCTGGATGATGTGGTCACCAGGTCACCGCAGCTGTGGTCACACCTGGGTTATCCATCGGGCACAATGGATATTAACACTCAGGACCTATACCAGAAAAGCAATTTTGACCCCGATAATATCTCGGATGAATGGTAACAAATGAGAAATTACTAAATCGAAATTTATTGACTTCAGATACAGCTGTATGTTTATTTGAATAAATCGTAAGTTGTATCATGCGTATATCATGTATGTTTGGTGAATAGAATGAAGAACTGAATTCCGTATCGTTACTGAGCATCCAGATTACAGAAATGCTGCATTATGAAAAATCCAGATGGACTTGAGCTTATTATGCAAATTTAAGTGGATTTAAGCCTATTACGCGCTGACCGGGACTTGTACTTTGAATACACTTCAAACATTTATCTGTTAGTCTATTTTGGGGACCTACGATTGAATAACAACGACCTATCAAGCTTGGCTGTGACCTTCCTCCCCCTCACTAGGTTAGGTAAGGTTTGTCAGGAAACAGGACAAGTGTTTCCTGACGCGGGTCTTAGTCATATGATGACCCGCAACTGGAGCTTTTTGTCATCTGACCGAGACCTTCAGCTGGCTTACCGGTCCACCCCCTATAAAAATAATTCTCCTCACTAGCATGATGCTCACCAGTCCTCGGATGATCTGTGATGATCATCACTGCAATCATGTTAGGTGCTACGACCGTGTTGATCATTGGGAGGGTCGAATACTGGAGGCTTGATCCTCCGTCTGCATGTCGCTGCCAAGTCTCTGGCCAGTCTGGCTGCTGCATGATATGTAAGCATGCTACCCCCAGCCACAGCCAGTTGTAAGTTTGTGTATAAGTCTGCAAGCTTTGAAGACGATTTTAACTTAAGTTTTAATATAGTTGTGATAGCTATATATGGGGCAGGTCACGCTACTGTGGTGTAGGTCACTGCTGTGGTGTAGGTCACTGCTGTGGTGTAGGTCACTCTGCGGTGGTGAGGGTCACACTGGCATGACGCAGGTCACACTGCCTGATGTGACTCACGCTTGGCTAGCGGTATTGACAATGTGTCTCAGTTGGTCAAGCCTCAGTTGTGTTTTCCTTCCCGGGATTTCTGCAATACGGCCGCCAGCCAGGTGGGGCAGGGTGTGGGTCCTGCCAGTTGGGGTGGTCCATGGGGCCAGCCAGTTACAGTGGTCCGTAGGGGCGGATAGCCGGCATGGTCCGTGAGGTTGTGTTCTCTGAACCTGGCCAGGGAAATTCACCTTTCGCGGCCAATGTCTGTAAATTAATGTACGAGTACATAGTCAGCTTGTGTGCTTATCCACATCTGCTGTCATACGCCTGAGTACAAGCTGACAAGAGTGTTCACTACCACACTCACGCAGGGGACCACACAGTCACCCTGCGACACAGAGGGCCTAGCCTAGTCTCCACAGACGCCACTGCTATAGGGCGCATATCTCCATTTGTAAGTGTACGTCACCTTGCTGCAGTGGCTGAGGTTCCAGGATGTGAGCGTTGGTGTAGCGAACCTACCAGAGACCTAATGCTGTATACATTGAATGTCCAGAGGTCTTTGTGTGTGTGTATGTATATATATATATTTCTGCATGCTTCGTTACTTCTGTTGAGTTCCACTGTGTTCTCCCCGATGAATCTTTAAAATGTTCCCCAGAGGAGATCAACAACAAAAGCATCGTAACTTTTACAAAAGACAAGTTATGGACGCAAGTGTCAGTTTAAACTCCATAACTTGCTTCGACCCTAAAAGGAAATTAATTAGCGAGTAGAGGAGGAGGTGAAGGAAGTGTTGAGCACCAGGGAGACTTGAAGGTTGAAGAGTGTTGAGCACCAGGGAGACTTGAAGGTTGAAATGTTGAGCACCAGGGAGACTTGAAGGTTGAAGTGTTGAGCACCAGGGAGAATTGAAGGTTGAAGTGTTGAGCACCAGGGAGACTTGAAGGTTGAAGTGTTGAGCACCAGCGAGACTTGAAGGTTGAAGAGTGTTGAGCACCAGGGAGACTTGAAGGTTGAACAGTGTTGAGCTCCAGGAAGACTTGACTAAAAGAGATAATTCCGTTACGGTCGAGGAAGACCTTGATAATGAGTAGGAGATACAAGGAGATAAAGGTTACGTCCAACACTGACCAGTTAAAGAGATAAAATATAAAAAAGAAATAGGCAGAACGTGATGGGAAGACCTGTCAGCAGCTGCGTGATCCTGTGCAGCAGCTTCAGGGTACCTTAAAACTTCGTACTCACCAACCATTAACCCCACCTCACCACCTATTTACCTCACCCTTAACCACAGTAGGGAACAAACAAGACCTATTCTTTAAGGCAGCGCCACTGTAAGTGACAAAAAAAAACAATAAATGCTGGGGGAGAAAATAAAGAACTAGAGAGAGAGAGAGAGAGTTCATTTGTACGTGCACCGAGAACTCTTGGATTTCCTGCCTGATGGAGGAGGGAAAGGCGCGTAACGGCCGCGTGTAATTTGAAAAACCAACAGTAATGCGGAGAGAAGAGCAGGACTAGGAGGTTAAAATAAATGGTATGTGCCTTATGGCGAGGCGGGGAGCACTCTTATGCAAATGATGTCAGGATATTTGTTAAGGAACGCAGGTAATAGTGAATATGGAGGGAGAGAGAGAGAGAGAGAGAGAAGGGGTATGTAGGTTCTGGGTTACGATGCATGAGACTTGAGGAATAAAGAGTGGATGCAACTCTCTACTTGAGAGCTGCAACTACCAGAAGCATGTCCCTGGCAACCACATCCACCAGAAGCATGTCCCCGGCAACCACATCCACAGAAGCATGTCCCTGGCAACCACATCCACCAGAAGCATGTCCCGGCAACCACATCCACCAGAAGCATGTCCCCGGCAACCACATCCACCAGAAGCATGTCCCCGGCAACCACATCCACCAGAAGCATGTCCCCGGCAACCACATCCACCAGAAGCATGTCCCCGGCAACCACATCCACCAGAAGCATGTCCCTGGCAACCACATCCACCAGAAGCATGTCCCGGCAACTGACTGCATGAACAAGAGTGAACACAATGTCACCAGAAATGATTGGACACACATCACAAGCATTGACCACATGGCCAGAAGCATGTCCCCGGCAACCACATCCACCAGAAGCATGTCCCCGGCAACCACATCCACCAGAAGCATGTCCCCGGCAACCACATCCACCAGAAGCATGTCCCCGGCAACCACATCCACCAGAAGCATGTCCCCGGCAACCACATCCACCAGAAGCATGTCCCCGGCAACCACATCCACTAGAAACATGTCCCCGGCAACCACATCCACCAGAACCGTGACACAGGCTAATACAGGTGCCATAACAATGACACTGGCCAATACAATGTCATAACAATGACATTGGACAACACAGGTGTCATAACAATGACACTGGCAAATACAATGCCATAACAATGACACTGGCCAACACAGGTGTCATAACAATGACACTGGCCAACACAGGTGTCATAACAATGACACTGGCTAACACAGGTGTCATAACAATGACACTGGCCAATACAGGTGTCATAATGACACTGGCCAATACAGTGTCATAACAATGACACTGGCCAACACAATGTCATAACAATGACACTGCCCAACACAGGTGTCATAACAGGTTGTACCACCTGTGGTGTGAAGGCTGCGTGGTTAAACCACCTGTGGTGTGAAGGCTGCGTGGTTGTATCACCTGTGGTGTTAAGGCTGCGTGGTTGTACCACCTGTGTGAAGGCTGCGTGGTTGTACTACCTGTGGTGTGAAAGCTGGGTGGTTGTACCACCTGTGGTGTGAAGGCTGCGTGGTTGTACCACCTGTGTGAAGGCTGCGTGGTTGTACTACCTGTGGTGTGAAAGCTGGGTGGTTGTACCACCTGTGGTGTGAAGGCTGCGTGGTTGTACCACCTGTGGTGTGAAAGCTGGGTGGTTGTACCACCTGTGGTGTGAAAGCTGGGTGGTTGTACCACCTGTGGTGGCTGGTGGTTGACCACCTGCGGACTGGTGGTTGTACCACCTTTGGTGTGAAGGCTGGGTGATTGTACCACCTGTGGTACAACCACCCAGCCATACAGGAAGAGAGGAACATAAACATCTGCAACAATTAAGGAAATAGCAAGAACGAGAATGAAAATAAAAATCAAAAAATACAAGAAAACGTTGAGATTGGGTAAGACATGTGCGAAACATCGTCAGCTTCTGTTATAACGACGTATCGCCCAACGAGAGCTTTTATAAAGTTATATTTTCCGTTCTTGATCGAAATGCTGCTTGCACTGAAGACCTGTGTTGCTTCTTGTGTCTTGATCGCTCGATAGAGGCAAAGCCTAAACACCTGATCCCACAGACAAACATAATTGCCTGCCAGTATTTGTATTAAAAGAGATGGAGCATCGCTGACAAGGATAAGTACCTGGAAGTACTTGGATTAATAGGGAAGGAGGAGGAGGAGCAGAAATATTCAGGGCGGAAAAAATACACGGAGAATAATAAATATTTCGTGGATAAATATTAAGGAATGAGAAATATACGAAGGAATGAAGAGGGTAGGTAAGTGTGTGTAAAAAAACACGTGACTGAAATGAAGAGACGTAGAAGTAAAAGAAAGGAAAAATGGAGAAGACTTACACTTGAAGTTGAGAGACTAAGAGACTGAAGTTGCATTAGGGAAAGAAGGGAAATGTTTAGTGTTGTAAAAGGAACAAAGAGGCAACGGCAGTAAAGGCCGAGTACTTTTAGTGAGAGTGACAAGAGTAGACGAGCTAATAAGACCCCTAGCCCACATTACTCTGAAGGACAGAGAGAGAGAGAGAGAGAGAGAGAGAGAGAGAGAGAGAGAGAGAGTGAGAGTGAGAGTGAGAGTGAGAGTGAGAGTGAGTGAGTGAGTGAGTGAGTGAGTGAGTGAGTGTGTGTGTGTGTGTGTGTGTGTGTGTGTGTGTGTGTGTGTGTGTGTGTGTGTGTGTGTGTAAGGGTAAAATGCATACCAGAAGACCTTATCTGGATTATTACCCTGAGAGTTGTGGGTCAACAGCCGCCTTGCCCAGTCCGTCCCAGACCAGGAGATCCATATAGAAGTTTTCTGCTGAGAAAAAAATAAACATTTTTATTTTCTGGCATTCAAAACCGTAATATACAAGGTTCTCTCCCCACCCTCCACACTCTCTGGCTTCACTACTACTGCTGCTGTTGCTGATGTTGTTGCTGCTGCTGCTGCTTAAATATTTGTTGAAATTTTCAGCCGCTCTTTATTTTCAACACCAGCTACATCAGCTGTGGCATAGCTCTAACACCAGCTACATCAGCTGTGGCATAGCTCTAACACTCGCTAATAATTAACTTCATAATAACTCGCAAGATAATCAGTGATCTCTGGGCTGCATTACAAACACAGGTGACAAATTCAAGGCTTGTTGCACCTGGCCATAACTGAACTCAACAGACAAAGAGCAACCTGGCAATAAACAAAGACAAATAAATGGGAGAGGTAGTTTTTCTTTACCCATACACTCCTTCAGTACTATGTACAGCATTTACAAAGTTAAATCAGCAGTACGACAATAACACAGAGAGGAAAGAACCACTCATACCAGCAGGTTACACTTCGGTATACTAGAGGGAGTATGAGTGGTCTAGACCAGCTTTGGTGAGTGACTCACAGCTAGGTCGGCTGACGAACCGACTTTCACGCTATTGGTTAGTTCAAGTGGACAATTAATACAACACTGGGCTTCCCTTATGGGTTTAGAACTTAGTTATGATTATAATAACAATACTACAATAGTGGGGCCCCAGAACTGCTACATTCTGAATTGCCAGTTGGTTGGTGGAGAGGGCATGTCATTGAGTTTGTGATGAACCTGGAATCAATTGTAACACACTCGGCTGACGCCAGAGGCTGTAAGACAGTGTTGTCGTGGAGAGTGAGTGAACCTAGGTCAGCGTTCCAGTGACCCTTGGTACTGGCTCCACGTTTAATTAGGTTCCCTACACATACTTTAGGAGGGTTTGTGATTGGTGGTACGAATTTGTTGTGCGCACTCACGTATTTGTGGTTGCAGGGGTCGATTCATAGCTCCTGACCCTGCCTCTTCGCTGGTCGCTACTAGGTCTACTCTTTCCCTGCTCCAAGAGCTTTATCGTACCTCTTCTTAAAGCTATATATGGATACTACCTCCATTACATCATTCTCTAGGACTCTAAAATGTTTTGTCCCTATCTACCTTGTCAATTCCTCTCAGTATTTTACAAGTCGTTATCATGTCCCCCTATCTCTCCTGTCGTGTCAGGTGTGTTAGTTACCATTTTGTCCTAGGCACATGTCGATTAGACACTAGGCCTGTTGTATATGTGTGTGTGTGTGTGTACTTGAATCTGATATTTGTCAACCATTTCTATCATTACGCTATTGTAAATAAGGACATACCGGTGGAAGGCAATGTTGTGTTGATGTGATCGAGTACTGCGTTGATGTGATCGTTCCACTGATGAAGAATTGTAGAAAGGAAAGAAAGTTGCTGGCAGTGTTGGTAGCAGATCCTTGCTGTAATAAGCAGCTTTACTCACAATACTGTTGGTAAAGAATCTCGTAACACTGTATTCCTTACTCTTATGTTATTTCCGCGCATTGATTTGTACTTCAAACTGATTTTTTGTGTATATCAGATATTTTTTGTATTAAAGATATGAAAGCTGTCTCGCTCTGCTACAGAGAAATAAGTTTAATGTTTTTAATCTGTTTTCAGAGTGTGTGTGTGTGTGTGTGTGTGTGTGTGTGTGTGTGTGTGTGTGTGTGTACACACTCACGTACGCAAAACAGTGCGTAATTTGAAGACCTAAATTGGAAAACATATACTAGGTGTGGTGTGACAAGCACGTCGCACAGCGTCATTATTGTTCCTGGTGTTCCGTACTCAGAGTTTCTAGCTGCAGTAGCCTCCTCCTCCTCCTGCTCCTCCTGCTGCTCCTCCTGCTGCTCCTCCTGCTGCTCCTGCTGTTGTACGTGTGTGTGCGCGCGCGCTCTTCAGACGCGCAGTCACGTGACCGTGGTCTTCCCCTGACTTTCCACTGTCAAAATCTGAAAGCATCATAAGCCACGATCTAAGTCCTGATGCCTTCCCATTCCCAAGCGCTGTTTAACTCCTGCGGGTTTAGCGCTTCCAAAACAGATTTACCCCCTTTCCCCTTTAGCCAAAACTTCGAAGAAATGTTCAGTGATGTTCATTGAGGTCAAATATCAGTTATGAGGACAAATATCAGTTATGAGGACAAATATCAGTTATGAGGACAAATATCAGTTATGAGGACAAATATCAGTTATGAGGACAAATATCAGTTATGAGGACAAATATCAGTTATGAGGACAAATATCAGTTATGAGGACAAATATCAGTTATGAGGACAAATATCAGTTATGAGGACAAATATCAGTTATGAGGTCAAATATCAGTTATGAGGACAAATATCAGTTATGAGGACAAATATCAGTTATGAGGACAAATATCAGCTATGAGGTCAAATATCAGTTATGAGGACAAATATCAGTTATGAGGACAAATATCAGCTATGAGGTCAAATATCAGCTATGAGGTCAAATATCAGTTATGAGGACAAATATCAGCTATGAGGTCAAATATCAGTTATGAGGACAAATATCAGCTATGAGGTCAAATATCAGTTATGAGGACAAATATCAGTTATGAGGACAAATATCAGTTATGAGGACAAATATCAGTTATGAGGACAAATATCAGTTATGAGGACAAATATCAGCTATGAGGTCAAATATCAGTTATGAGGACAAATATCAGTTATGAGGACAAATATCAGTTATGAGGACAAATATCAGCTATGAGGTCAAATATCAGCTATGAGGACAAATATCAGTTATGAGGACAAATATCAGTTATGAGGTCAAATATCAGTTATGATGACAAATATCAGCTATGAGGTCAAATATCAGTTATGAGGATAAATATCAGTTATGAGGACAAATATCAGTTATGAGGTCAAATATCAGTTATGAGGTCAAATATCAGTTATGAGGACAAATATCTGTTATGAGGACAAATATCAGTTATGAGGACAATTATCAGTTATGAGGACAAATATCAGTTATGAGGACAAATATCAGTTATGAGGACAAATATCAGTTATGAGGATAAATATCAGTTATGAGGACAAATATCAGTTATGAGGACAAATATCAGTTACTCCATTACAGAAAACTTGAGGAAATAATAGCTAGAAGGGCGTACACAACAAACTTTACCCACACAACAATGTGAAGGAGTAAGGAGTGATAATGTGAGAGGATCTCACCTTCAAGGATGACAACAGTGTCACTATAACATCTGCCAGGCCAGTACTGCTGTACACTAGCAGCCACAGTCAAGGCAGTCTAGAGATTGTACAGAGAACCTTCACTGCACGTAGAAGGTCAGTCAAACACCTTAATTACTGGGAATGTTTGAAGTCCCTTGACCTGTACTCCCTGGAATGTAGGCGAGAAAGTTGCAGCATAAACTACACCTGGAAAATCTAGCTGCCTTCAAGAGGAAACTGGACAGATAGTGCACGACCAGCCGAGTTCTTGTTCGTAAGTTGGACTACGTGCGGCCAGCAGTAACAGCCTAGTTGATCAGGCCCTGATCCACTGGAAGGCCTGGTCGAGGACTGGGCCCAGGGGGCGTCGACCCCCGGAACATCCTCCAGGTAGCTGGGTATTTTCTAAAAACGTTTGATTTTTTACGTTTTCTAAGAACGTATGTTTTTTTACGTTTCATTTTCTAAAAGTTTGGTCAAGTTTTATTCTCTTGAATATTTTTTTTATTTATTCTCCGAGAAAGATTTTTATTCTGTGTTTTTATTTTTGCTTTATTCTGATAGTTTTTTGTTTTGTTTTAATCTGGAATATACCTGGAGAAGGTTTCGGGGGTCAACGCCCCCGCGGCCCGGTCTGTGACCAGGCCTCATGGTAGATCAGGGCCTGATCAACCAGGCTGTTACTGTTGCCCGCGCGCAAACCGACTTACGAACTAGAGTCCGGTTGGTCAGGTACTGACTTTAGGTGCCTGTCCAGTGCCTTCTGGAAGACAGCCAGGGGGTCTATTGGTAACCCCCCTTATGTATACTGGGAGGCAGTTGAACAGTCTTGGGCCCCTGACACTTATTGTGTTGTCTCTTATCGTGCTAGTGGCACCCCTGCTTTTCATTTGTGTTGTGGGGTTCTTTTCATAGATTTGGTAATATTAACAGACGATGAGCTTGGGTTTTGGTAGCGTTTAATGAGGCGTTGGATATATGGGAGCTGAGAGCCTATGCCTGTGTCCGTCTCGTATGCCTACCCCAAGGGAACTGCTCGAGGGGCCGCACGGCACTGAGACATTCAAAAGGCAGGCCTATGATTGGCTGATGCCAGATCACATGGGCAGAGGTTGGAAATCACGTGAACAGCCGTTATAAGTACAACCGTACAGCTCGGGCATGCTACGTATGGCGTCTCGACATACAACTATACAAACTAAGGACAACAGGCAACAACTCTCAGCTGATTCTATACAATGTCAAAGTACACAACAGTTGAACATTATACTTCACATGGATATTATCGTGACGGAACAATCTACATTACTATATGATGCATCATGATACATAGGAATTAATTAAATGAGCTCATTCTAGAAAAATCATGATAAAAGAGATAAAAAAAATAATTTGTTCGATCGAACTGTCTTCATGTGATCTACGAATTCTGAGGAAATATAATTACAAGAAGGTAGTGGCACCCCTGCTTTTCATTGGGGGGATGTTGCATCAGAGCCGAGTCTTTTGTTTTCATAGGGAGTGATTTTCGTGTGCAAGTTTGGTACTAATCCCTCTAGGATTTTCCAAGTGTATATAATAATGTATCTCTCCCGCCTGCGTTCTAGGGAGTACAGGTTGAGGAACTTCAAGCATTCCCAGTAATTGAGGTGTTTTATCGCAGTTACGTGTGCCGTGAAGGTTCTCTGCACATTTTCTAGGTCAACAATTTCATCTGCCTTGAAAGGTGCTGTTAGTGTGCAACAATATTCCAGCCTAGATAGAACAAGCGATCCGAAGAGTGTCATCATGGGCTTGGCATCCCTAGTTTTGAAGTTTCTCAATCATCCTGTCATTTTTCTAGCATATGCGAGTGATACAATGTTGTGGTCTTTGAAAGTGAGATCCTCTTACATTATCACTCCCAGGTCTTTTACATTAGTTTTTCGCTCTATTGTGTGGTTGGAATTTGTTTTATACTCCAATACAGTTTTAATTTCCTCACGTTTTTCATATCGGAGAAATTGAAATTTCTCATCATTGAACTTCATACTGTTTTCTGCGGCCCATTTAAAGATTTGGTTGATGTCGACCTGGAGTCTTGGAGTGTCTTCAGTAGAGGACATTGTCATGCAAATTCGGGTGTCGTCTACAAAGGAAGACACGGTGCTGTGGCTTACATCCCTATGTCATATATGAGGATGAGGAACAGGATGGGAGCGAGTACTGTGCCTTGTGGAACAGAGCTTTTCACAGTAGCCGCCTCAGTCTTTACTCTGTTTACTACTACTCTTTGTGATCTATTTGTTAGGAAATTTTAGATCCATCTATCAACCTGCTCTAAACCCATGTTGCTCTGGGTGGTGTAACTGATGGGTATCTAGATGAGTGGTGATCTTGCTTCTTAGAACCCTTTCAAAGGTTTTTATGATATTGGATGTTAGCGCTATCGGTCTGTAGAGCTTTGCTATTGCTTTACTGCCACCTTTGTGCAGTGGGGCTATGTCTGTTGTTTTTAGCAGCTGTGGGACGACCCCAGTGTCCATGCTTCCTCTCCATAGGATGTTAAAAGCACATGATAGGGGCTTCTTGCAGTTCTTGATGAACACGGAGTTCCATGAGTCTGGGCCTGGAGCAGTGTGCATGGGCATGTCATTTATCGCCTTTTCAAAGTCATTTGGCGTCAGGATAATATCAGACACGTTTGAGCCTACCAAATTCTGTCTCGCTCATAAAAAATCATTTAGGTCTTCGACTCTCAGTCTGGTTAGCGGCTCGCTAAAAACCGAGTCATATTGGGACTTGAGTAGCTCACTCATTTCCTTGCTGTCATCTGTGTAGGACCCATCCCGTGTAAGTAGGGGCCCAATACTGATTGTTGTTCTCGACTTAGATTTGGCATAAGAAAAGAAATATTTTGTGTTTCTTTCAATTTCATTTATGGCTTTTAGTTCTTCCCGCCTTTCTTGACTCCTGTAAGATTCCTTTAGCTTAAGTTCGATTTTTGCTATTTCTCTGACCAGTGCCTCCATTCCTATTACAGGTATATTGGCCTCTTTTAGCCGCTCTGTTATTCCTTGCCTTCGCCTGTATAGGGAGCGCCTTTCTCTTTCTAATTTACATCTGCTCTTCCTTTTCCTTAAAGGAATTTGCCTTGAGCATACCTCGAGTGCCACAGCTTTAATTTGTTCTAGACATAGGTTTGGATCAGTGTTGCTTTGGCTATCTTCCCAGTTTATATCATTTAGGACCTGGTTGACTTGGTCCCACCTTATGTTTTTGTTACTGAAGCTGAATTTGGTGAAGGCTCCCTCGTGACTGATCGCATTTTGTTGGTCTGGGGCCCAGCGCATACATGTCTGAACCTCTTTTATGTTGTGATCTGAGTATATTGTTTTTGATATGGTAATATTTCGTATCAGATCATCATTGTTAGTGAAGATGAGGTCCAGTGTATTCTCCAGTCTTGTTGGTTCTATTATTTGCTGGTTTAAGGTGAATTTTGTGAAGAGATTTAAAAGCTCGTGTGTGTGTGTGTTTTCATCTGAGGTGCCTCTTGGGGTTATCTCTGCTCCATATTAGTTGCTATATTTCTCCATTTTAGGTGCCTTAGGTTGAAATCCGTTTAATGCTATAATGCTCTTTTCTCCGTGCTTACCTATCCGATTTTCGCCGTTAATGGCTGTAAACGCATTTGTGACTGTCTCTTACAACCTTATTTCTCTCAATATTTTTTTTTAACATTTGGAATAAATTTACATATTTAAAGATTTTTTCGCTGCCATTATTATTTTATTTTTGCATTTTTTACAATTTTTTTATTTGTGTGACTTTACAAAAACATTATTTTCTGGGACAGCACTGCATAGCAACCTGCCCCCCACCCCTCCCTTGGTGTTTATTGTTAGTGTGTGTGAGAGAGAGGGTGTATGTGTGTGTGAGAGAGAGAGAGAGAGGGTGTGTGTGAGAGAGAGAGAGAGGGTGTATGTATGTGAGAGAGAGAGAGAGAGAGAGAGAGGGTGTGTGTGTGAGAGAGAGAGAGAGAGAGGTGTGTGTGTGTGTGAGAGAAAGTGTGTAAGAGAAGGGACGTGTGTGAAAGGAAATGTGCGTGAGGGAGTGTGTGCGTGAGGAAGTGTGTGCGTGGGGTAGTGTATATAAGGGTGGTTCTTGGTAGCATCCGTCATCCATAGAAAGCGTGGACATTACTGGTGGATTGCAACCAGTTACAAAACCAGGTCGAACACTTCCAGTGGGTTGTATCCCATATACACGACACGTGGGCTCAGCAGGACCTGAGGTGGGCTCAGCAGGACCTGAGGTGGGCTCAGCAGGGCCTGAGGTGGTCTCAGCAGGACCTGAGGTGGGCACAGGATCTTGAAACAAGATGGCGCTTGCCTCCGGGCGTCGAGAGAGCATCCCTCCTGACTGACAACTCAACAACAAGAACGAGAAGTCACAATAACCTGGCTGGAACAATACACCACAAACCCGCATTTGGAAGTTGGACCTTATGACGACGTTTCGGTCCCTCCTGGGCCATTATGACCTGACAGAGATCCAGGAAGGAAATAAACCTCGAAGGATCTAAACTTGAGTGCGGGTTTTCGGTGAAGAATCATTCAGCTTCACTCAGCTGCACTTGTGGACCTTCTTCACGATCAGCTGCACATGTGGACCTTCCATAAGATCAGCTGCACTTGTGGACCTTCTATACGATCAGCTGCACTTGTGAACCTTCCATAAGATCAGCTGCACTTGTGGACCTTCCATAAGATCAGCTGCACTTGTGAACCTTCCATAAGATCAGCTGCACTTTGGACCTCCCATATGATCGTTAAAGGAGAACAATGTGAGAAAGTCACTTGCAATAAGAATATCACCTGGCTGTGTTCAATCTACTGCGGTAATACACTTGTGTGGAGGTCCCCCTGTGAGTGAGAACGGCAGGTCCCTCTGACGTCGCACATTAATTTCCTGTCCGTTAACGGCCGACACATCTTTCTTTACTGACGTTACTCTGCATCCGGGCGGACTCTTGACAAGCACCAGAGAGCCTGGCCCAAGACCTAGAGTTTTTCTACTCTGGAAGTAGAAAAACTCTCGGAACTCATCAGAGGTATATCCAAGATGTATGCGGCTCTTTACTGCCAGTTTCCGTGAATAGTCATTTTCTCATTCACCGTAATTACAATCAGTGGTCTGCGTTTGGGTCTGACACGAGCTTGGCCATTCATTTCCTTCCATGGCTTCACGTTAACGATGGGGTACGACAAAACGTGGAGATATCTAACTCGAATAAGTTTCCTAGCCAAGCAAATCTAGATCATAATTAGTTTATTGAGGCCAGATCTTCCCTTGGTCTGAGGGACAACCAGTGCGTCACGCCTTCCATCTCTCGCTTAACTTACGATCACTGAATGTATGGTGCCTGATCTTGGAATTAGCCTTTAGACTTTCTCACTACCTTTAAATCCCCACCTACTACTCTTACTGTAGTTAAACATGCTTTATACGCTTGCTAAGTGGCTCTTTAACTGCCTGGGTACCCCATTGCGCAGGATTTATTTACGGTATCGATCCACACGTTCTGGTGTATGTGATACCTTAGCCTTCACCTCCTCCCTACGCATCCACATTTGCCTTCTAAATTCAACTGGTGATTCGACTTTTACAGATATATATTCTTTGTTGGTTGCAGAGGAAAGTTTCACCTTCAATACACTTATACACTCTTGGTCTTCCCGTCTCCACACGTTTTCCGGACAGGGTTATAAATCAGTTTGTTTACGTTCATCCTCGCACGCACCTCTGGCCAAAAAAAAAAAATAGAAGCTTCTCGCTCTCGTCAGTTACCTGTCTGAGTTCTTGCTCGATGTGCCGTAATTTAAACTATCTATTGTGCTGTAATGGTAACCGGCCCTCCAGTGTGTGTGGCTGAGGTCTGAGGACCGGGTAACTCCTTCTCTAGTACGTGTAGCTCAGGTCTGAGGAGCAGGTAACTCATCCTTCAGTGTGTGGCTCAGGTCTGTGGAACAGGTAACTTGCCCTCCAGCGTGTGGTTCAGGTCTGAGGACCGGGTAACTCCTTCTCTAGTACGTGCAATAAAGTAGCATCATCTGGCCTCCAGCCCCCCATACGCCTCATAGCCGCCTCCACACAATGATCTGAATTCAAAACCCTAGCTAACCTACTCTCATTACAATAAAAAATCCCACAAAATTTTATCCTATTCACCACTGTCAATCCATACTTCTCGCCCACAAGCCTACTTTCAACAATTTTGATTTTACCCGATTCACCCTCAGGTCTGAGGAGCAGGTTACTCATCCTTCAGTGTGTGGCTCAGGCCTGAGGAGCAGGTTACTCAATTCCTTCTACTTGCTGGTGTTCCCATCAATTTTCCGCTAACACACATGCCCACACAATACTTACAGACCTTGTAGCAGACACAGTGTTACTTTATCTCCTGTTTACACAGTAATAGTCACGCTGTGAGCAGCTAAATAAAGTCTTTCAAAGGGAGATATCGAGGCCAGAGTGATATGGACCCAGTAATGAAAAATGTTGCTCTATAATGTACACACACGTGCAATATATTGCTGATACGTCAGGCGCAGCTGTTGAGTGTGTGATTATGGTATCGACAACCTATTACTCAGCTCCTGTGCTGGCTTCCTCAATCCACATGTTGCCAGCCTCTCATGCCTTAAGAGGACTGAATGTTCTTACTTTGTTGCAAGCGACGAGTGCTTGATTCAGTCTCTCTCTCTCTCTCTCTCTCTCTCTCTCTCTCTCTCTCTCTCTCTCTCTCTCTCTCTCTCTCTCTCTCTAGATTCAGGAGAGAATTTCTCCTATACGATGTGCGGCTAACCTTTTTTTAACCAGTTTCCTGCGTGGATCTCATAAATGAGCTTACTGAACGCCATATACACACTGTTTTATTCTTTTTCCACAGTGAGGTTAGGCTGGCTGGTCTGTAATTTGAAGCTAAGGACCTATCTCCCACTTTGTAAACAGGAATCACGTTTACCTTTTTCCACATATTCAATAAGCTTCACGTCACTAGTGATATATTGAAGAGACTACCTGATAGTTTGCTTACTTCCTCTTTACATTTTCCTTAGAGTCTTTGGAAACAGCTTGCCATGACCCGGCGACCTGCTAGGTCACAGTCCAGCTGACTGAGAATTATTGCAAATACTACGGCTCTTCAGTTTTAATACTCCTAGTACAGTGGAAGTGACTAAATCTATGTTCCTGGCTCATACTGATAAGAAAAAGTAAAAAAAGGCACAATACTGTGACTGGAACAATACACAAATAACCCGCACATAGGCGGGGCTCCGCCCCCCCCCCCCTCTCTGCTTATATATACTGACTACCTTTCCTTCGCGCTGCTGTGGGTCTGGTTAATGGTACAAGCCAGACCGAAACGTCGTCATAGGTTTCATTCTCCTGTGTGTGGATTATATGTGAGGAAAATAGAAAAAAGATGTGAGTTGGAGGACACGCAGGGCCGGATTAAGGAGCAGGGCCAGCCAGGCAGCCAGCCAGCCGGCCAGCCAGCCAGGCAGCCAGCCGGCCAGGCAGCCGGCCGGCCAGGCAGCCAGCCGGCCAGGCAGCCAGCCAGCCAGCCAGCCAGCCATCCATCCAGCCAGCCAGCCAGCCAGCCAGCCAGCCAACCAGCCAGCCAGCCAGCCAGCCAGCCAACCAGCCAGCCAGCCAGCCAGCCAGCCAGCCAGCCAACCAGCCAGCCAGCCAGGAAGGCAGCCAGCCAGCCAACCAGCCAGCCAGCCAGGCAGCCAGCCAGGCAGCCAGCCGGCCGCGGCGCTGATCTGTAAGCTGCACCAGAACTATAAAAGCCGGACACCCTCCCCTCCCCCAAAAAAAAAAAAAAAAAAAACACTACTCAAAACTGCATGCGCAGTAAATTAAAATGTTAAATTCAGCGCACGGAAATAAACACGTAAACAGTTTATCTTTATTAGCAATAAGTGTCCGGGGTCCAAGACTGTTCAACAGCCTCCCACCAGCCATAAGGGGCATTACTAGTAGACCCCTTGGTTGTCTTCAAGAGGGAGCTGGACAGATACCTAAGTCGGTACCGGATCAGCCGGGCTGTGGTTCGTACGTTGGACTGCGTGCGGCCAGCAGCAACACCCTGCTTGATCAGACCGAGCCGCAGGGGCGTTGATGCCCGGAACACCCTCCAGGTAGACTCCTCCAGGCAGCCATTAAAGAATGTCGGTTTTATTTACCTTTGCCTTGGAACAAAGAAATATTCGAAGTAATATTAATACAGGTCTGTAAAAAGTGTGTCCTGTGTGCGAATATATTATTTTTTCCCAACTGTGTTGCTGGGCTCACATGAAGAGTCGAAAAAAAAAATTGCTGGGAAAATTTGAAAGTAGTATGGAAAAAAAATTAAGGAAAGTTTTAAGTAAAGATTAAATTACATTGTTAAATGCTCCAAACTTCAGAACACCCGTGACTTAACCTGATTCCTTTCCCTTCTATCTCTTCCCCCTTCTCCTCTTTCTCCTTTCTCCTCTGTTTTCTTTCTTTTCTTTTGTCTTGTATTTGTCCTTCTTTATTTTAATTTCATTTATTTCCTCCTCTGTGTTGTTGTCCTTACCCCATGCGGGTCGCCAGCTTCATTACAGTGCTCCTTTCCTAGAATATGACTGACTCCACTACTACTACTACTACCACTACTACCTCCATTATTACTCCTCCACCACTTTCTTGTGCCCTCCCCTGTCTGCCTGCCTATAAATACTCCTTCTTCCTGTTCTGTGTGTTAGTGTGACTTTGTAAATGGTCCAAGTCGGACCGAAACGTCGTCGTAAGCTCCTCTCTTTTTTTCTTTTTTTTTATATATGTGCGGGTTGTGTGTGTATTGTGCCAGTCACGGTATTGTGCCTTTTTTGTTATTTAAGGACAAATTTAAATAAGGAAAATTTTTAAGTAAGGAAAATCTTTAAATAAGGACAATTTTTAAGTAAGGCCATTTTTATGAAGTGCACAGTGAACTATCTCTCACAGGAGGAAGTGTGAGTGCACAGTGCACTCTCACAGGAGGAACTGTGAGTGCACAGTGCACTCTCACAGTAAACCAGTCGTTGCCAGTAACCATCAGAGTAACTAAAGTTGATATCTTAGGACATTTTTTCAACATTTGTGTTGCAATTGCTTAAAAAAAATTATATATATTTTTTTCCCTGAATAAGGAATAGGTGAGCCGTGTCTCACTTCCACCAACACACTTTCTTTCCCATTTATATCTCTCACCCTCCTCCCCCCTTCTCTTTACCCACTCGTGTACATGTTCATGACAGATACACGTCAACACACACACACACACACACACAACACGATGTGATCAATCCATCAATTGATGGATTGATCACATAGGCTCCAGCTGAGGGACTGATTATCTTAAACTCCTTCTAATCTTCACCATTCTCCTTTGTATTGGACTGATGAAGCCACTGTGTGGCGAAACGTTTCCTCAATAAAGATACCCAAGTGTTGCATATGTGTCTAATTTATAAATTATTGTCCTACACCGGTAAATAATGAAATTCCGTCTCAATATATATATATATATATATATATATATATATATATATATATATATATATATATATATATATATATATATATATATATATATATATATATATGTCGTGCCGATTAGGTAAAACTGGTCAATTAGCAAGTACTCATTTAAAATTAAGTCCTTTCTAAAATTTGCTCTTATACGTTTAAAGATATATTTTTTTCATTTATGTTAATGTAAAAATTTATAATTTTGTACCAAGAGAAACTTTGAAAACCTACCTAACCTTATTACAACAAGCGCAATTTAATTTAGCCTAACCCAACTAAATATATTTTAGATACGTTAACATTAATTTAATAATAAACAAACACAATGAAATATATTTTTTTCGTTATGTTCAGAATGATTTTGGCGAAATTATTGCATACACAAATTTTCACTTGTCTTATATGGCAAGGTGAGCGTTGCTATTTAAGCCAAAATCGCAAGTTTTACCTAATCGGCACGACATATATACCACTGAAGACCGGAATAGGCCGAGACATGATAGCCACATTTATGGTCATAAAATGCCATGCAACACTAGACAAAGAGGGTTTAATACCTGCAACAGGGATAACAAAGAGGCCACAGCTGCAAATTGCGAATAAAAAGTGGGACCAAAGGGATACCAGGAATTTTCCTCAGAGTTCAGCCAATGAAACGAATTAATGGAGCAGTGTAACAAGCAGTGGAACTTTCAAAAAAAAATTATATGATTAAAAATTTACTGAAGACGTGATACCAAGAGGGGATACTAACGCTGAAGACAGGACACCAGGAGCATAACTCCGCTGCTCCTGGGGATACAAGTAGGTAATCACACTTGCATACACTAATGTGTTACCCTGTGTGCGTGTGTGTGTGTGTGTGTGTGTGTGTGTATGTGTGTGTGTGTGCGTGTGCCAACACACTAGTGTGAGTGAAAGAATCAATGACCCGTGGAAAGTACTCTCATGGAAAATCTCTTCCCCTGTCACTTTCCTACTCCCACCGTCACTTCCCTACTTCCACCGTCACTTCCCTACTTCCACCGTCACTTCCCTACTTCCACCGTCACTTCCCTACTTCCACCGTCACTTCCCTACTTCCACCGTCACTTCCCTACTTCCACCGTCACTTCCCTACTTCCACCGTCACTTCCCTACTTCCACCGTCACTTCCCTACTTCCACTGCCCCTCTTCCACTGTCACTTCCCCGCATTCACAAATAACTTTACTAAACATGAAACTAGATACACGACAGTATTCATCAAACTAAAAAGGCCTGAGTATACTTCCGCCCAGGAAACAGACCAGGGTAGTACCACACACAGTTAAAGAGCAGCAACAGTCTAACAGAACAAGGATTCACAGGTCAAAAAAAGAACAGCAACAGGGATTCACAGGTCAAACAACAACAAGAAGAAAGATGCAGTGGTCAAAAAAAAGAGGAACTTAGAGAAGAACAAGTCATAATACGGTGAAAAATATGAATGTAAGAACTCTTCCAAACTTGTGTCTAAGGTATTGTGACTGAAACATTGCACAAATAACCCGCACATAGGAGGGAGAAACTTAGGGCGACGTTTCGGTCTGACTTGGACGATTTACTATTGACATGTTGTGTGGGGAGGCAGAGTCTGGAAGTCAGAAGGATCGTATAAATGGTATGGAAAAGGCGACCATTTGATGAATGAAACACTTCTGGTAGCACTTGTAGCAACACTTGTAGCAGCACTTGTGGCAACACTTGTAGCAGCACTTGTGGCAGCACTTGTGGCAACACTTGTAGCAGCACTTGTGGCAACACTTGTACCAGCACTTGTGGCAACACTTGAGGCAACACTTGTTGCAACACTTGTGGCAACACTTGTAGCAACACTTGTAGCAGCACTTGTAGCAACACTTGTAGCAGCACTTGTAGCAGCACTTGTGGCAACACTTGTGGCAACACTTGTACCAGCACTTGTGGCAACACTTGTAGCAGCACTTGTGGCAACACTTGTACCAGCACTTGTAGCAACACTTGTAGCAACACTTGTAGCAGCACTTGTGGCAACACTTGTACCAGCATTTGTGGCAACACTTGTAGCAACACTTGTAGCAACACTTGTAGCAACACTTGTAGCAGCACTTGTAGCAACACTTGTAGCAACACTTATAGCAGCACTTGTACAAGCACTTGTGGCAACACTTGTTGCAACACTTGTAGCAACACTTGTAGCAACACTTGTGACAACACTTGTAGCAACACTTGTACCAGCACTTGTGGCAACACTTGTAGCAGCACTTGTGGCAACACTTGTACCAGCACTTGTAGCAACAATTGTAGCAACACTTGTAGCAGCACTTGTGGCAACACTTGTGGCAACACTTGTAGCAGCACTTGTGGCAACACTTGAGGCAACACTTGTAGCAAAACTTGTGGCAACACTTGTGGCAACACTTGTAGCAGCACTTGTAGCAGCACTTGTGGCAACACTTGTGGCAACACTTGTGGCAACACTTGTGGCAACACTTGTAGCAACACTTGTACCAGCACTTGTGGCAACACTTGTACCAGCACTTGTGGCAACATTTGTACCAGCACTTGTGGCAACACTTGTGACAACACTTGTGGCAGCACTTGTGGCAACACTTGTACCAACACTTGTGGCAACACTTGTAGCAACACTTGTAGCAACACTTGTGGCAACACTTGTAGCAACACTTGTAGCAACACTTGGGGCAACACTTGTAGCAACACTTGTGGCAACACTTGTAGCAACACTTGTAGCAGCAGCAGCAGCAGCAGCAGCAGCAGCAGCAGCAGCAGTAGCAACCGCCGCCGCCGCCGCCTCCTCCTCCTCCTCCTCCTCCTCCTCCTCCTCCTCCTGCTGCTGCTGCTGCTGCTGCTGTTGCTGCTGTTGCTGTTGCTGCTGTCTGCTGTTGCTGTTGCTGCTGTTGCTGTTGCTCTGTTGCTGCTGTGCTGCTGCTGTTGCTGCTGGTGTTGTGCTGCTGCTGTTGTCTGGCTGCTGCCGTTGCTGCTGCTGCTGTGCTGCTGCTGCTGCTGCTGTTGCTGTGCTGTTGCTGTGCCGCTGCTGCTGCTGCTGTTGCTGCTGTTTGCTGCTTGCTGTCGCTGCTGCGTGCTTGCCTGCTGTGCTGCGTTGCTGCTGCTGTGCTGCTGTTGCTGCTGCTGCTTGCTGCTGCTGCTGTGTTGCCGCTGCTTGCGTTGCTGCTGTTGCTGGGCTGGTTGCTGTGCTGCTGTTGCTGTGTGCGTTGCTGCTGCTGCTGTTGCTGTTGCCGTTGCTGCTTTCTGTTGTTGCCGTTGCTTGCTGTTGCTGTGCGTTGCTGCTGCTGTTGCTGCTTGCTGCTGCTGTGCTGCTGCTGCTGCTTTCTGCTTGCGTTGCTGTTGCTGCTGCTGTTGTTGCTGTGCTGTTGCGTTGCTGCTGCTGCTGCTGCTGCTGCTGCTGCTGCTGCTGTTGCTGCTGCTGCTGTTGCTGTTGCTGCTGTTGCTTGTTGCTGTTGCTGCTGTGCGTTGCTTGCTGCTGCTGTTGCTGGTTGCTGCTGTTGTTGTTGTTGCTGTGCTGCTGTTGTGCTGTTGCTGCTGTTGCTGTTGCTGTTGCTGCTGTGCTGCTGCTGTTGCTGCTGTTGCTGCTGCTGTGCTGTGCTGCTGCTGTGTGCTGTTGTTGCTGCTGTTGCTGCTGTTGCTGTTGCTGTTGCTGTGTTGTTGCTGCTGCGCTGCTGTGCTGCTGCTGTTGCTGCTGCTGCTGTGTTGCTGTTGCTGCTGTTGCTGTTGCTGTTGCTGCTGTTGCTGCTGTGCTGTGTGCTGTTGCTGCTGCTGCTGTTGCTGCGCTGCTGCTGCTGTTGCTGCTGCTGCTTGCTGTGCTGCTGCTGTTGCTGTGCTGCTGTTGCTGTTGCTGTTGCTGTGCTGCTGCTGCTGCTGTTGCTGTTGCTGTTGCTGCTGCTGTTGCTGGTTGCTGGCTGTTGCTGTGCTGCTGCTGTTGTTGCTGCTGCTGCTGCTGCTGCTGTTGCTGCTGTTGCTGTTGTTGCTGCTGTTGCTGTGCTGTTGCTGTGCGGTTGCTGCTGTTGCTGCTGTTGCTGTTGCTGCTGCTGCTGCTGCTGTTGCTGCTGCTGTTGCTTGCCTGTTGCTGCTGCTGCTGCTGTTGCTGCTGCTGCTGCTGCTGTGCTGTTGCTGCTGCTTGCTGCTGCTGTCTGTTGCTGCTGCTGCCGTTGCTGCTGCTGCTGCTGCTGTTGTTGCTGCTGTTGCTGGTTGCTGCTGCTGCTGTTGCTGCTGTTGCTGTTGCTGCTGCTGCTGCTCGTTGCTGTTGCTGCTGTTGTTGCGTTGCTGCTGCTGCTGCTGCTGCTGCTGCTGCTGCTGTTGCTGCTGCTGCTGCTGCTGTTGTTGCTGCTGCTGCTGTTGCTGCTGTTGCTGCTGTGCTGCTTGCTGTTGTTGCTGTGCTGTTGCTGCTGCTGTTGCTGCTGTGCTGCTGCTCGCTGCTGTTGTCTGTTGCCGCTGCGTTGTTGTTGCTGCCGCTGTTGCGTTGCTGCTGTTGCTGTGCTGTTGCGCTGTTGCTGTTGCGTGCTGCTGTTGCTGCTGTTGCTGTCTGTTGCTGCTTGCTGCTGCTGCTGCTGTTGCTGGCTGCTGCTGCTGTGTGCTGCTGTGCTGCTGTGCTTGCTGCTGTTGCTGCTGCTGCTGCTGTTGCCTGTTGCTTGTTGCTGCGCTGCTGTTGCTGCTGTTGCTGCTGCGTTGCTGCTGCTGCTGTTGCTGGTGCTGTTGCCGTGTTGCTGCTGCTTTCGTTGCTGCTGCTGCTTTGCTGCTGCTGCCGCTGCTGCTGCTGTTGCTGCTGCTGCTGGTTGCTGTTGCTGCTGCTTGTTGCTGCTGTTGCTGTTGCGTTGCTGCGTGCTGTTGCCTGCTGCTTGCTGTTGCTGTTGCTGCTGCTGCTGCTGCTGCTGCTGTGCTGCCGTTGCTGTTGCTGTTGCTGTTGCTGTTGCTGTGCTGTTGCTGTTGCTGCTGTTGCTGCTGCGCTGCTGCTGTTGCTGCTGTTGCTGCTGTTGCTGTTGCTGTTGCCGCTGCTGCTGCTGTTGCTGTCTGCTGCTTGCTGTTGTTGCTGTTGCTGCTGTCTGTGCTGTTGCTGTGCTGTGCTGCTGCTGCGTTGCTGCTGTGCTGTTGCTTGCCGTTGGGTTGTTGCTGTTGCTGTTGTTGCTGTGCTGTTGCTGTTGCGTTGCTGTTGCTGCTGCTGCTGTTGCTGCTTGCTGTGCTGTTGCTGTGCTGTTGTTGTTGTTGCTGCTGCTGCTGGCTGCTGCTGCTGCTGCTGCTGCTGCTGCTGCTGCTGCTGCTGCTGCTGCTGCTGCTGCTGCTGCTGCTGCTGCTGCTCTGGGTTATGACTTTTTTTATAAATAAAACTGATCAAATTCTTTACTTTTATAGATCACTTTTATTTATTTAAGAAAAACGATAAAGGCATTTATAATGATCACCTGTAAATATTTAATTCTTTTTTCGACAGTTTATTGAAAATTTATATTAAACCAGTGGATTTTTTTTTGCTCAATTTGATAAGTATATAAAAAAGTATTTTTGAAAATAAAATCGAAGATTTATGCCCAAGGAACGAGGAACCCAGGAGCTGGAGCCTTCATGGTTCCTTATAAGGTTGTGAATGTAGCAGGAACCAGGAGCTGGAGCTTTCATGGTTCCTTATAAGGTTGTGAATGTAGCAGGAACCAGGAGCTGGAGCTTTCATGGTTCCTTATAAGGTTGTGAATGTAGCAGGAACCAAAAGCTGGAGCCTTCATGGTTCCTTATAAGGTTGTGAATGTAGCAGGAACCAGGAGCTGGAGCCTTCATGGTTCCTTATAATGTTGTGAATGTAGCAGAAACCAGGAGCTGGAGCTTTCATGGTTCCTTATAAGGTTGTGAATGTAGCAGGAACCAGGAGCTGGAGCCTTCATGGTTCCTTATAAGGTTGTGAATGTAGCAGGAACTAGGAGCTGGAGCCTTCATGGTTCCTTATAAGATTGTGAATTTAGTAGGAACCAGGAGCTGGAGCCTCAGACTTCAAACATCAACCGTGAGTATGTTAGTATCACTCGTCTAAGTGTATTGACTGACTGTACCAGGAAAGACTGACTGCACCAAGAAAGACTGACTGCACCAGGAAAGACTGACTGTACCAGGCAAGACTGACTGCACCAAGAAAGACTGACTGCACCAGGAAAGACTGACTGCACCAGGAAAGACTGACTGCACCAGGAAAGACTGACTGCACCAGGAAAGACTGACTGCACCAGGAAAGACTGACTGCACCAGGAAAGACTGACTGCACCAGGAAAGACTGACTGCACCAGGAAAGACTGACTGCACCAGGAAAGACTGACTGCACCAGGAAAGACTGACTGCACCAGGAAAGACTGACTGCACCAGGAAAGACTGACTGCACCAGGAAAGACTGACTGCACCAGGAAAGACTGACTGCAAAGGAAAGACTGACTGCACCAGGAAAGACTGACTGCACCAGGAAAGACTGACTGCACCAGGAAAGACTGACTGCACCAGGAAAGACTGACTGCACCAGGAAAGACTGACTGCACCAGGAAAGACTGACTGCACCAGGAAAGACTGAGTGCACCAGGAAAGACTGACTACACCAGGAAAGACTGACTGCAAAGGAAAGACTGACTGCACCAGGAAAGACTGACTGCACCAGGAAAGACTGACTGCACCAGGAAAGACTGACTGCACAAGGAAAGACTGACTGCACCAGAAAAGACTGACTGCACCAGGAAAGACTGACTGCACCAGGAAAGACTGACTGCACCAGGAAAGACTGACTGCACCAGGAAAGACTTGACCTTTAGACTGAGGGACACAAAACACAGTTCACGGATCATATTGGCTTGCACTCTCCTAAAGTTGTGTATATTGCAACGAGGCTGCTGATTGTTGCTATTGCAACGCTCGCCTTCCCCTCCTGATAGCAAATGTAGAAACTAAATGTTGAACCTAAATTCATAAACCAAACATGTATACGAAAATGTATATATTAAATGTATGACTTAAATGTGTGTGTTTGTGTGTGTGTGTGTGGGTGCGTGGGTGCGTGGGTGTGGGTGTGTGTGTGTGGGTGTGTGTATGTGTGGGTGCGTGTGTGTGTGTGTGTGTGTGTGTGTGTGTAATACACAGTCAGCATATTCCAGTGCAGTTATTACTGGTATACAGACTCGTGTATTCCATGCCGTACACGCCATCAGGTCACAGCTTCACCTCTTCCTTGTCACCTGGAAGCCCTCAAAAGGCCACCTGGAAATCCTATTTCGCCAGCTGCTCTGTTATTTACGCTGCCAGGGAAGCACCCTCCGCTTCCATGCAGATGCAGATTCACAGAGAAATTTTTTTCTCATTTTTTTTTTTTATTTTTTTTTATCTTTGCCATGTGTGTCATGGCCGGGAGAGAGAGAGAGAGAGAGAGAGAGAGAGAGAGAGAGAGAGAGAGAGAGAGAGAGAGAGAGAGAGAGATAGAGAGAGACTAGAGGAATGGTGGCATCGAGAAAGACAGACTGATAGATGTACTGTACAAACTGACAGACTGATAGATGTACTGTACAAACCGACAGACAGGCAAACATAAAATGAGACACAGACAGCTTGAGGGAGTAATATCGCTGTTAATGTAACAAGCAGATGTACGAGAGGCTGAGTAGCACTGGTAAACACTTGAGACATGTTATTAGGTCATGTTTCAGTCCTGGGACCTTGTTCACTCTTCTGATTCACGGGTTCATGAAACACAGAGCGTACAGCCGACGCACAAGTGAGGTAAGAATTCATGTCAAGTTTAAGCCTCGGGGAAGCGAGGTTTCCTGATGACCTGATTGCGATGTTGGCGTGACGAAGCGTGGTCAACAATCATGTTAACAAAGGTTCTAGGATGCTGTAAGCTGCTTGACTCCTCTTCATCAGTGTTAGAAACTGCGATAAGAGAGGCTCCTAAGAACCGACGTCTTCTTAGTTCAGGTTCGAAAGACTATCTAGGCGTCTCTCCTTTCATGCAGTGTCTTTATCTTTCCAATGCCTTACACAGGTATTGCTTTAGTCATCCGCACCGGACCTGTATTGTATTCATTTAACCCTTTTGATACGCTCCTCCCAGTTTTTCCCCACGTACTTCTAATCAAATTGTCAGCACAGATTTGTGAAGACTCCAGCATCAGAAACAGGTGGGAGAAATAGAGGCTCCTTCGTGTAATAGTTACCATAACCACTTCGATGTTAAGCCTAGTCAGAGCCCAGATGTCAATCACGTCACCATACAGGAAAACTAAGCACTTCTTGGTCTGCGCAGTGGGAGTAGCATGAAGGGTAGTCTGCGCTCAGCGTCTGAAGTCTTGGGTAGAGAAGAAATAGTGGAGACAAGTGAAGACCTGAGTGATTTAAGTGCATTTCTCTAGAAATTTCGTGTTGGAATAATAATAATAATATAATCAGACTAAGCCCAGAAGGGTCATACAGCGCTGCGGAGAGCCCTTAGGAAGAAGCCAATAACCACACGTCTCTTGGCAAGAGTGTCATGTTGAATAAAAGTATAGCAGGCAATCCTTGTTGCTGAGCTTCTTGCACACTATGAATGCAAGAGTATCACTGTCATGTGTCCTGCAGAGAAGGAGGTCAAGGAAGTGAAGTTTACTCTCACTCTCAGAGTCCACAGTGAACCTGCATTTATTTTGACACTGTTGATCTAGTTAAGCACATGTATATCACGACGTCTAGGACACAAGATCAAAACGTCAACATACCGCAACTACGTCAGTGATGGGAACATTAGAATGGAATCCTTCAGTCGCCATCTTTTCCCTGAATATGTTTGCTAGGTTAGTATGGTACTAAAGGGGCTGCTCATACCCTGCCAAAGCATTGTTTGAAAGTATAAGGACACATATGTAACATATTCTCGTAGAGTCATTCACTTTCTCACGTCTAATGTTCTTTTTCTTCCAAGGTTTTCATTTATAACTTGAGAACGCCTCATCCAATCTGTACATTTTTGTATCGTTTTACTGGAATATTCACCAGAGAAGAAAATTACGAATCAACGCTGTAGGTTAGTAACAACGAACTACGACAAGAGAGACAAAGCAAAAGTACCCGATCTGCTTCAGATTTTCGACACTGGTAAACAGTAAATCTGGAAAGGTTCATGAAATTAATGGTTTGGACAGGTTCTCTCTTTTCAGTTTTATAAGACCAAGCTTTATTGTGATTTCCGTGCAATACCTTGAGAAAGCCTCTTCTGACTGGTTTAAAATTTTCGTCACTAGTGTCTCCTACTTAGGAGAAGGTTAAGATTATTGTTGGAATATGGAATATGTTTTTACTGAGAAATTTTCAAAATTTAAATACTGGTTTTCATACAAAAATCTGTAAATGCCTCATCTGCTCGGCTTCAAATCTCCAATGCCAATAACTTGAGAATGCAACTTCCGAGTGGCTTCAAACTTTAAGTGCTAGTATGTTTTGGGATAATGGTCTCCATGCGACAACTATAGAATGTCCCTTCTGATTGGCACTAAAATCTTCAGTGCTGATATTTAACTGCATTAGAAACGTGTGCGGCACTCTGTACCATTCCTTTTGCATGCATTGAAGTAGAGGGGGCTGAGCTTGTGGGATATGGGTATACATTTTTTTATCATTGAGATAGAGGAAATTGGGCTTATGATCGCACAGTGACTGAAAAAATATCTAATTATTATTATTATTATTATTATTATTATTATTATTATTATTATTATTATTATTTTATTATTATTATTATTATTATTATTATTATTATTATTATTATTATTATTATTATTATTATTATTATTATTATTATTATTATTATTATTATTTTGTTGCTAATATTATTTTGTTATTGCTGATATTATTATTAGTATTAGTATTATTTAATTGTTATTCTTGTTATTATTTTATTGTTATTGTTGCTATTATTATTATTATTATTATTATTATTATTATTATTATTATTATTATTATTATTATTATTATTATTATTATTATTAATGTAATTATTATTATGTATCCCTGAAGGAATATCTTTAAGTGATTGTGTGATTTTTTTTGTTATTCTTCCTTTCTCTAAAATATTCACTATTTCATTTATAAATGAGAAGGCTCCTCGTGTGGCTGGCTTCAAATTTTCATTGCTTGTGCAGAGTGACTATGGCAGGCCCAGTTGCCTGTCTTGATAGCATGCAAGAACCTTTGTTGCCTGGCTTGATAACATGCAAGAACCTCTGTTGCCTGTCTTAATAACATGCAAGAACCTCTGTTGCCTGTCTTAATAACATGCAAGAACCTCTGTTGCCTGTCTTAATAACATGCAAGAACCTCTGTTGCCTGTCTTAATAACATGCAAGAACCTCTGTTGCCTGTCTTAATAACATGCAAGAACCTCTGTTGCCTGGCTTGATAACATGCAAGAACCTCTGTTGCCTGTCTTAATAACATGCAAGAACCTCTGTTGCCTGGCTTGATAACATGCAAGAACCTCTGTTGCCTGGCTTGATAACATGCAAGAACCTCTGTTGCCTGTCTTAATAATATGCAAGAACCTCTGTTGCCTGGCTTGATAACATGCAAGAACCTCTGTTGCCTGTCTTAATAACATGCAAGAACCTCTGTTGCCTGTCTTAATAACATGCAAGAACCTCTGTTGCCATGCAAGACCTTTCTAAACATAAGAACTTTTCTATAACATGCAGAACTCTGTTCTGCATATGCAAGAACCCTTTGCCGTATAAATCAAGACGGCTCTATAACTCGAACCTGTTGCTCTTATATGCAACTCTGTTTGTTATAAATGCAGAACCCTTGCTGTAACCAGAACCCTGTTCGCATAAAGACTCTGTTGCCTGCTTAATAAATGCAGAACCCTGTTGCTGCTTATAACAGCAGAACCCTGTTGCCGCTAATAAATAGAACCTCTGTTGCTTATAACATAAGACTCGTTGCTGCTAACATGCAAGAACTCTGTTGCCTTAAAACATGCAGAACCTTTTGCCTGTTTAACATCAGAACTGTTGCCTGGCTGATAACATGCAAGAACTGTTGCTGTCTTAATAACATGCAAAACCTTTTGCCTGATAACATGCAGAACTCTGTCTGCATAACATGCAGAACTCTGCTCATAAATGCAAGAACCTCTGTTGCCTGTATAACATGCAAGACCCTTTGCCTGCTTGATAACATGAAACCTCTGTTGCCTGCTTAATAACATGCGAACCTGTTGCCCTTATATGCAAGAACCTCTATTGCCTGCGTAACATGCAAGAACTCTGTTGCCGCTTATAACATGCAAGAACCCTGTCTGTCTTAATAAATAAGAACCTCTTTGCCTGGCTTGAACATAGAACCTCTGTTGCCTGCTTATAAATGAAGAACCTCTGTTGCCTGTCTTAATAAATGCAAAACCTCGTGCCTGCTTATAACATGAGAACCTCTGTTGCCTGCTTATAACATGCAAGAACCTCTGTTGCCGCTTAATAAATGAAGAACCTCTGTTGCCTGCTTATAACATGCAAGAACCTCTGTTGCTGCTTGATAACATGCAAGAACCTCTGTTGCCTGTTATAACATGCAAGAACTCTTTGCCTGTTATAATGCAAACCTCTGTTGCCTGGCTTATAACATGCAAGAACCTCTGTTGCTGCTTATAACATGAAGAACCCTTGCTGCATAAATGCAAGAACCTCTGTTGCCTGGCTTGATAACATGCAGAACCCGTTGCTGTCTTAATAACATGCAAGAACCTCTGTTGCCTGCTTATAACATGCAAACCTCTTTGCCTGTTATAACATCAAGAACTCTGTTGCCTGTCTTAATAACATGCAGAACCTCTGTGCCGTCTTAATAACATGCAAGAACTCTTTGCCTGCTTGATAACATGCAAGAACCTCTGTTGCCTGCTTATAACATGCAAGAACCTCTGTTGCCTGCTTAATAACATGCAGACTCTGTTGCTGCTTATAACATGCAGAACCGTGCCTGCTTATAACATGCAGAACCTCTGTTGCCTGTCTTAACATGCAAGAACCTCTGTTGCCTGCTTATACATGCAAGAATCTGTTGCCTGTCTTAATAACATGCAAGAACCTCTTTGCCTTCTTATAACATAAAACCCTGTTGCCTGGCTTATAACAGCAAGAACTCTGTTGCCTGCTTATAAATAGAACTCTGTCTGCTGCCTGTAAATGCAGACCTGTTCTGATAACATAACTCTGTTGCCGCTATAACTCAGAACCTCTGTTGCCTGTTAATAAATCAACTCTTTGCCGGATAACATGAGCTGTTGCCTGTATAACATGCAAGAACCTCTGTTGCCTGTCTTAATAATATGCAAGAACCTCTGTTGCCTGGCTTGATAACATGCAAGAACCTCTGTTGCTGGCTTGATAACATGCAAGAACCTCTGTTGCCTGTCTTAATAACATGCAAGAACCTCTGTTGCCTGCTTGATAACATGCAAGAACCTCTGTTGCCTGGCTTGATAACATGCAAGAACCTCTGTTGCCTGGCTTGATAACATGCAAGAACCTCTGTTGCCTGGCTTGATAACATGCAAGAACCTCTGTTGCCTGGCTTGATAACATGCAAGAACCTCTGTTGCCTGGCTTGATAACATGCAAGAACCTCTGTTGCCTGGCTTGATAACATGCAAGAACCTCTGTTGCCTGGCTTGATAACATGCAAGAACCTCTGTTGTCTGGCTTGATAACATGCAAGAACCTCTGTTGCCTGCTTGATAACATGCAAGAACCTCTGTTGCCTGGCTTGATAACATGCAAGAACCTCTGTTGTCTGGCTTGATAACATGCAAGAACCTCTGTTGCCTGTCTTAATAACATGCAAGAACCTCTGTTGCCTGGCTTGATAACATGCAAGAACCTCTGTTGCCTGGCTTGATAACATGCAAGAACCTCTGTTGCCTGTCTTAATAATATGCAAGAACCTCTATTGCCTGGCTTGATAACATGCAAGAACCTCTGTTGTCTGGCTTGATAACATGCAAGAACCTCTGTTGCCTGTCTTAATAACATGCAAGAACCTCTGTTGCCTGTCTTAATAACATGCAAGAACCTCTATTGCCTGGCTTGATAACATGCAAGAACCTCTGTTGCCTGTCTTAATAACATGCAAGAACCTCTGTTGCCTGTCTTAATAACATGCAAGAACCTCTATTGCCTGGCTTGATAACATGCAAGAACCTCTGTTGCCTGTCTTAATAACATGCAAGAACCTCTGTTGCCTGTCTTAATAACATGCAAGAACCTCTGTTGTCTGGCTTGATAACATGCAAGAACCTCTGTTGCCCTGGCGCTTGATAACATGCAAGAACCTCTGTTGCCTGGCTTGATAACATGCAAGAACCTCTGTTGCCTGGCTTGATAACATGCAAGAACCTCTGTTGCCTGGCTTGATAACATGCAAGAACCTCTGTTGCCTGGCTTGATAACATGCAAGAACCTCTGTTGCCTGGCTTGATAACATGCAAGAACCTCTGTTGTCTGGCTTGATAACATGCAAGAACCTCTGTTGCCTGTCTTAATAACATGCAAGAACCTCTGTTGCCTGTCTTATAACATGCAAGAACCTCTGTTGCCTGTCTTAATAACATGCAAGAACCTCTGTTGCCTGTCTTAATAACATGCAAGAACCTCTGTTGCCTGGCTTGATAACATGCAAGAACCTCTGTTGCCTGGCTTGATAACATGCAAGAACCTCTGTTGCCTGGCTTGATAACATGCAAGAACCTCTGTTGCCTGGCTTGATAACATGCAAGAACCTCTGTTGCCTGGCTTGATAACATGCAAGAACCTCTGTTGCCTGGCTTGATAACATGCAAGAACCTCTGTTGTCTGGCTTGATAACATGCAAGAACCTCTGTTGCCTGTCTTAATAACATGCAAGAACCTCTGTTGCCTGTCTTAATAACATGCAAGAACCTCTGTTGCCTGTCTTAATAACATGCAAGAACCTCTGTTGCCTGTCTTAATAACATGCAAGAACCTCTGTTGCCTGGCTTGATAACATGCAAGAACCTCTGTTGCCTGGCTTGATAACATGCAAGAACCTCTGTTGCCTGGCTTGATAACATGCAAGAACCTCTGTTGCCTGGCTTGATAACATGCAAGAACCTCTGTTGCCTGGCTTGATAACATGCAAGAACCTCTGTTGCCTGGCTTGATAACATGCAAGAACCTCTGTTGCCTGGCTTGATAACATGCAAGAACCTCTGTTGCCTGGCTTGATAACATGCAAGAACCTCTGTTGCCTGGCTTGATAACATGCAAGAACCTCTGTTGCCTGGCTTGATAACATGCAAGAACCTCTGTTGCCTGTCTTAATAACATGCAAGAACCTCTGTTGCCTGGCTTGATAACATGCAAGAACCTCTGTTGCCTGGCTTGAAAGACTCGAAGGAAAAAAAGGTTGTATGTTACCTGACCGAAGGCGGAGAGGGAGACGCCATTGGGCAAGTGTACACTTGGTTTATAATAATAATAATTATGATAATAATAATAATCTTTATTTCTACAAGTACATGTATAAGGTATACAGTCCTAGCTGACATCAGTGACATACTACCATATAGAAAGCCGCTTCTTATGCAGAGCATTACTGGCAAATTAGGTCAATTTTCTCGCCAGGATGCGACCCACACCAGTCAACTAACACCCTGGTACCTGTTTTACTGAGAGGTGAACATGGACAGCAGGTAACAGCTCTTAGCTTGTCAATAAAGTTAGGAACCCTTAAACCTAACCTTGTCAAACCCTGTGTAAAAAAAATATATTAGAAAATATTTCGGTCCTGGGACCTTGATCACTTTCAACATACCACAGAGGTTACAAAACGACAGTGTATACACACAGGTGCAGACTGGGATGTGAGGACCGAAACGCTTTCTAATAAATATATCCTAGTGTTTGCTCACGTGTCTTTCTAAACGAATTTGTGGGTATCTATTATCAAGGTTAATACCAGGTTAATACCAAGGTTAATACCAGGTGTACACTTGTCTGTTTGGTGTAAATTAGTGTGGAAGTTTATGTTTAATAAAATATGAATACAGCACTATTGAAGGCGTTCAATATTTAGTGACTGATGCGTCTTATGCACAGCACACTACCTCCTAAGTTTATGTTGTGTTGGTGCATGTTTGTCGCTAGACTAATGTACTTGGAATCCCTGCGGTGACTGGAGAATGACTCTTCCGACTGGCTTCAAACTTTTAGCTCTGCTGTGTGTCTTTGAAGGGATGGTTTGAACTATAAATATTATTAAATTTGTGATAGTGATAGACATTCACTAAGTAAACACTGTGGTTCCAGGTGCATTCCACGAGGCTGACATTCCACACGGCGAACATTCCACACGTGCATTCCACACGGCTGACATTCCACACGTGCATTCCACAGTATATACAGGCTGACATTCCCGAGGCTTACATTCACAGGCTGGCATACCAGCTTCCACACGCTGACATTCCACACGTGACATTCCACGGCTGACATTCCACGGCTGACATTCCACGAGGTGACTAAGGTGACATACCAGGCTACATTTCGGCGACATTCCGTGACATTCCACGGCTGACATTCCACACGGCTGACATTCCACACGGCTGATATTCCACGAGGCTGACATTCCACGAGGCTTACATTCCACGAGGCTGGCATTACACGAGGCTTACATTCCACACAGCTGACATTCCACACGGCTGACATTCCACACGGCTGACATTCCACACGGCTGACATTCCACGAGGCTGACATTACACGAGGCTGACATTACACGAGGCTTACATTTCACACGGCGGACATTCCACACGACTGACATTCCACACGGCTGACATTCCACACGGCTGACATTCCACGAGGCTGACATTCCACGAGGCTGACATTCCACGAGGCTGAAATTCTACGAGGCTGAAATTCCACGAGGCGGACATTCCACGAGGCTTACATTCCACACGGCTGACATTCCACACGGCTGACATTCTACACGGCTGACATTCCACACGGCTGACATTCCACAGGGCTGACATTCCACACGGCTGACATTACACAAGGCTGACATTCCACACGGCTTACATTCCACACGGCTTACATTCCACACGGCTGACATTCCACAAGGCTGACATTACACACGGCTGACATTACACAAGGTTGACATTCCACACGGCTTACATTCCACACGGCTTACATTCCACACGGCTGACATTCCACACGGCTGACATTCCACAAGGCTGACATTACACGAGGCTGACATTTCACACGGCTGACATTACACGAGGCTGACATTACACGAGGCTGACATTACACGAGGCTGACATTCCACAGGGCTGACATTACACAAGGCTAACGTTCCACAAGGCTGATATTCCACGAGGCTGACATTCCACGAGGCTGACATTACACAAGGCTGATCTCTTTATGAATCATGTGGGTTTAGCGCTTAGTTATAATTATAATAATTATTTACCCACTCTTAAATACATGGAATCGTTGGTTACAGAGCAATTAATGCCTTCTTAGATAGTCTTCAAACTTCTAGTGTTCGTCGCCTTTATATTAGAAGAAAGTTTGACATTTCCCTTTAAGCTGTGTACTCTTTGTTTTGTTTTTTAATTTTAATAAGTAAAATAATTTCCGTGTAATACCTAGAGAAGATCTCTCCCTATCGGCATCAAACTCTTGAACGCTCGTGTATCTGAATAGAAAGTATTTTTCTGTTAAATTTCGACGGTGTAGGAACCAGTTTCCCGATCTTGTTGACGAAGTTACATCAAACTGGATGTCCTTTAAAAACAAAATTAAATATTTCTTCCCATATAGAATTTTAGAAATTTTCAAATTTATAAATGAAAAGAAAAAAAATTGAAATGTTGAAAACTTTCATTTTATAGCTTTTTTTTTAAGATTCAAGAGTATAATGAAGTTTTTTTTAATACTATATTTTCCTACGATCTTACTCCAGTCACACATTGTTAGGCACAGAGCTCTTAGCTTCCATTAACTTCCCAGTTTTCCTTTATTACTTCAGAATTCCTTATCCGATCGGCTTCAAATTTTCCACCCTGGGGAACTATAACCAGGAAATAGGTTCGTGGAAGAGTTGACATGTGCACCTGCCAAATGCTCCGTTCTACATGGAATATTCCAGATTTTTGGTTGCAGTGCGATAACCTGAGAAAGCCTCTTCCGATCGGGTTTAAACTTTCACCACTGGTGTATCCTACTTAGAAGGAAATGGGTGAGATTTTTAGTGAAATGTGTCGGTGCCATTTTTTGTTAATAATAATACTGAAATGGTAGAGTAGGACTTTTCCATTCAATATATGAAGTATCTCTTCCGGACGACACAAATATTCAATAACTGATTCGTCTTTTGAGACTAATAAAACGTTTTTGCGGGTATAGGCTGTGTAGGCGCAAATTTCTGAATTTATCCTGATCAACCTACCTCCCTCCCTCCCTCTCTCCCTCCCTCCCTCTCTCCCTCCCTCCCTCTCTCCCTCCCTCCCTCTCTCCCTCCCTCCCTCTCTGTCTCTTCTCTCTCTCTCTCTCTCTCTCTCTCTCTCTCTCTCTCTCTCTCTCTCTCTCTCTCTCTCTCTCTCTAACACACCATGTACTCTTTACAACGTAGTGTCCTCAGATAAGCGTGTGGGAACCTCGCCTCTTTCCCCAGAACAGCCACACAGACAAATGCCTCACAACTGACTGCAATTTGTAAAATTTATACCGTGACCCAACACTAATGTGTCCATCCAGCCATCCTGGAATTTGTCTGTCTGCCTCAGATGGCTCAAAATTTGCTTAAACCTTAGCTTGTGGGGTCTTCAGCTTCTGTTGATTTATGCCACCGTTTCAAAACGATGATTTGTTGCATCATGCAGACGAACCCCAGAGACGTCTTGGAGATACACGGGTGCAGAGACGTCTTGGAGATACACGGGTGCAGAGACGTCTTGGAGATACACGGGTGCAGAGACGTCTTGGAGATACACGGGTGCAGAGACGTCTTGGAGATACACGGGTGCAGAGACGTCTTGGAGATACACGGGTGCAGAGACGTCTTGGAGATACACGGGTGCAGAGACGTCTTGGAGATACACGGGTGCAGAGACGTCTTCTTAGACATACACGGGTGCAGAGACGTCTTCTTAGACATACACGGGTGCAGAGACGTCTTCTTAGACATACACGGGTGCAGAGACGTCTTCTTAGACATACACGGGTGCAGAGACGTCTTCTTAGACATACACGGGTGCAGAGACGTCTTCCTAGACATACACGGGTGCAGAGAGAGCGAGGGAGCTTGTTATTATGACAATATTTCGGTCTACATGGAGCGGAAGGTTGTAACAATGTACGCCGACACTGTAGTAAGCTCCCGTGTCCACATTCCTTCTCCCGTCACTCAAGCTAATGTCTCTGGAGGATAGTAATTACAATAGAGGAATACTTCACGACTATCTGTAAGCAACCTCCAGACCATTTCTGGGTTAATGTTCCCGCCATTAACAGGATAATAAACAGTTTCACTATCATATATCTTTTGCCTTATTATGAGATTGTTAAAAAATGGGAAGTTGTAAACACAAGAGAGTCAGGTGAAATACGAAAAATTATTGAGTTATTAACCTCCTCCTGCGTCTGCAGCACTCATGGCCACAAACAGCCAATTACAACCACTTGAGCAGACCTGGTAATTAAATGTGGCCAGCCAGGAGCGTCGGAGACCTCGCGGGATCTTTAACTGTCGGCGACATTTCATTCTTTGATGAGTTTCCCTGGGCCACCGCGGAGTCCCGCTCCACCACCTCTTTATGAGGCTAATTAGTTTGGGAGGCGCTGACGCTGCCTTTTGTCTGACCGACTGAAAGGATTTAGGGTTGAGATTCCCACTTCTTTAAAGTTCTCCTGTCGTGGGACTTCCGATCTTACGTTTCACCACATTTTTTTTTCACGCATTTTTATCTAGTTTATTAAGTGTGTGTAACTGGGTGTAGTGAGCATAATCTGTCCTGATATGAACTCTACTTCCCTGAATACATACAATACACACACTGTGAATAATTCCTTTAGTGTTATGTCTCCAAGTAGGTATGATACTCGAACTGGTGTTCTATACCGTAGTCTTGATAAATTATATTCGACTTAGTACGGTGCTAGACGCAAGTTGGAGCCATGTCACGGATATACAAGGTTGTGAGACACTTGTGACTCGATCCAATCGAGCTTTCTACATATATATATAAAGGGACTACAGACAGGTGTCAGCAATATTGTAGGTAGCACCCTCTTCCATACACTCACAAGCACTGTGTACTCCAAGCAAGCCTGTTATACACAAGAGGAATCCTCGCATATTACATTCCGCCAAACAATAAAGAAACAGGCAATACAGTCCCAAGATAATAAATCTTTTTCGTAAGCGTGGGAGTCTGGCTTCCCAGGCATTGTATTGAGAATGCTTGCTAACATGGAGTGCCGAGTCTAGCGACCAATATTAGCGTCTAAGATTTATGCTTTAATATCTCTGTAAAGTAATGGCAGTCAGAGGAAGAATTCAAGTTGTTTCGACATAAAGTGTTCTTGTGTGTCTGCCTGAAAAATGTGTATTGAAAATCATGGATATTTGAGAGAAAATTTTCCCTCCCGGAAAAAAATATATATATATATTTCAAAATTGCCTTACGTGCAATATATTACCTGACGTTAACAAGATAATACAATTTTGGGTATATGCAAACTTTCCGCTATACCGGTTATATCTCTAAACTTTTTTTCAGAGGAGCGGAAATTGAACAAGAGATGCCGAGGCTGAGAGAGGAAGGGGGAGGGGCGCTACAGGTGTTGACACAACAATCACAAAACATCTGTAGTTTATTCCCATTCAAGAAAGCTGAGCCACCGACGATGTGATATTAAGTTGTTGGCCCCTCAAGGGAGGTTCCTTGATGCTGGTGAGAGGGGCTCTTGATCTAGGGAATTGGATCTGTATTTCAGTGCCCTGAATTAAGCCTGAATGCCTTCCTTCCCCCCCCCCCACAGGCGCTGTATAATCCCTATGGGTTTAGCGCTCAACATAATAATAAGATATTTTAGATGTATCTGGCCACCTGACCAACACTAAGATGTATCTGGCCGCCTGAACAACACTAAGATGTATCTGGCCACCTGAACAACACTAAGATGTATCTGGCCACCTGAACAACACTAAGATGTATCTGGCCACCTGAACAACACTAAGATGTATCTGGCCACCTGAACAACACTAAGATGTATCTGGCTACCTGAACAACACTAAGATGTATCTGGCCGCCTGAACAACACTAAGATGTATCTGGCCACCTGAACAACACTAAGATGTATCTGGCCGCCTGAACAACACTAAGATGTATCTGGCCGCCTGAACAACACTAAGATGTATCTGGCCACCTGAACAACACTAAGATGTATCTGGCCGCCTGAACAACACTAAGATGTATCTGGCCGCCTGAACAACATTAAGATGTATCTGGCTACCTGAACAACACTAAGATGTATCTGGCCACCTGAACAACATTAAGATGTATCTGGCCACCTGAACAACATTAAGATGTATCTGGCTACCTGAACAACACTAAGATGTATCTGGCCACCTGAACAACATTAAGATGTATTTGGCCGCCTGAACAAAATTAAGATGTATCTGGCCGTCTGAACAACACTAAGATGTATCTGGCTACCTGAAAAACACTAAGATGTATCTGGCCACCTGAACAACATTAAGATGTATCTGGCCACCTGAACAACATTAAGATGTATCTGGCTACCTGAACAACACTAAGATGTATCTGGCCACCTGAACAACATTAAGATGTATCTGGCCACCTGAACAACATTAAGATGTATCTGGCTACCTGAACAACACTAAGATGTATCTGGCCACCTGAACAACATTAAGATGTATCTGGCTACCTGAACAACACTAAGATGTATCTGGCCACCTGAACAACATTAAGATGTATCTGGCCACCTGAACAACATTAAGATGTATCTGGCCGCCTGAACAACATTAAGATGTATCTGGCCGTCTGAACAACACTAAGATGTATCTGGCCACCTGAACAACACTAAGATGTATCTGGCCACCTGAACAACATTAAGATGTATCTGGCCACCTGAACAACATTAAGATGTATCTGGCCGTCTGAACAACATTAAGATGTATCTGGCTACCTGAACAACACTAAGATGTATCTGGCTACCTGAACAACATTAAGATGTATCTGGCTACCTGAACAACACTAAGATGTATCTGGCCACCTGAACAACATTAAGATGTATCTGGCTACCTGAACAACACTAAGATGTATCTGGCCACCTGAACAACATTAAGATGTATCTGGCCATCTGAACAACACTAAGATGTATCTGGCCACCTGAACAACATTAAGATGTATCTGGCCACCTGAACAACACTAAGATGTATCTGGCCACCTGAACAACACTAAGATGTATCTGGCCACCTGAACAACATTACAATATCCTGGAGAACAAACACACTGTGGTATCAACCTGGTATTAGATACCGACCAGCGTTTTAAAAACAAACGTCAGTAAAACGTGTGATAAGTAGTTTAGAAAGGCCTACAGATTAAAGGAGAGACTTGTGCAGTATTTAGGAATCTTTATTGAGGAAACGTTTCGCCACACGGTGGCTTCATCAGTCCAATGCAAAGAACGGTGGAAAAAAAGTAAGGAGGGGGGGAGTTTGAGGTAATCAGTCCCTCAGTCTGGAACTGATGTGTTCAGTCCATCAATCTTGAAAACTGATGGTCTGAACACAGAGGTTTATCGTGAGTAAAATCATGATATAGTCATGTGAGCTGTTCAGAATGTGGATTTATCATCAGGGACTTTCAGAGAATTGTTATAGCCCGTTCTTCAACAAGATTGTTATGGACTGTTCTTCACGGGATTGTTATGGACTTTTCTTCAAGTATTACGCACAGTTCTTCACAGGATTGTTATGAACTATTCTTCACAGAACTGATAGGGACTGTTCTTCACATATTTGCAAATACTGTTCAGCCTAACGAGTGTATAAATAAACGTGAACAAATACTTAGAACACTATTATGGAAATAATTCAGTGTGTAGTATACCAAATACATATCTGGTATACTACACACGTGATATACTCACCGTGAGGCGTATATCTCTCAGTGTATATACATATACTTGAGTTTAATTCAATATCTTAAGGGATTGCAATATTCTTGACTGATGGTGCGCAGGTTACATGCAGATTTAAAGACCATCGTGTAGTAAATTGTCTTTAAACCCTACTAAATGGAAACCACTTGATGTGTTTTGAACATCATGTTCAAGCGAGGTCAGGAAAGTGTTCAGCACGCGTGGGTCAACCTGGCAGACGTGTTATAATATCCTGGTATTTTTTTGTACTACTGTGTTTGTAAGCGCTGTCAGGGATGCGTCTGAACACCCACGTCTGGTTAAGAGGCGCATGAGTTTCCCTGTCTCCTAATTTCATGTTTATTTTTCCCCTATAATCTACCTAGTCCATTATTACTATCGCATTTGCTTTTTCTGCTTTCGTAAGGTGAAGTCTATGATCTTTCCTTAATTCATGGTAAAGCTTAACAAATCTTTGAAGACGATTGTGTTGTAGAAGTCTGAGCAAAGCTCAGTCCTCTCCACGTTGACAAAACAAACACACTCTGACACACACACACACACTCTCACACACACACACACACCTTAGAGATGTGAGCAGGGTTCTTAACATACCATCCGTTCGTGGTGTCCGAGCATTCTGAAGAATATCTCCAGGACTGACAGCGTGAAGAATGAGACAAGATGAAAATATTCCAATATGACCGCTCACACACACACACACACACACACACACACACACACACACACACACACACACTCCACCAGAATTTAGAGTTGAATTAGTGTGTGTGTGTGTGTGTGTGTGTGTCAGAGTGTGTTTGTTTTGTGTGCGGCCTGCAGATTGACATTCTGACGCTCTGCTGATGAAGCTACCTAGAGCCTCTAATGGGAAAGATTTCGGAACAAATATTAAATGTGTTATATTTTGTCAGAGGCTACCAACTGCAACCCAACTGAGCTCCTTCCCTGAGAGAGAGAGAGAGAGAGAGAGAGAGAGAGAGAGAGAGAGAGAGAGAGAGAGAGAGAGATTGAGATTGAGATTTTAGTAATTTTGGATTCGTAACTTTAGATTCACGAGCACGACCTGGGAACTGACTGACGTAGCCCCACGCCCCAGCACGACCTGGGAACTGACTGACGTAGCCCCACGCCCCAGCACGACCTGGGAACTGACTGACGTAGCCCCACGCCCCAGCACGACCTGGGAACTGACTGACGTAGCTCCACGCCCCAGCACGACCTGGGAACTGACTGACGTAGCCCCACGCCCCAGCTCGACCTGGGAACTGACTGACGTAGCCCCACGCCCCAGCTCGACCTGGGAACTGACTGACGTAGCCCCACGCCCCAGCTCGACCTGGGAACTGACTGACGTAGCCCCACGCCCCAGCTCGACCTGGGAACTGACTGACGTAGCCCCACGCCCCAGCTCGACCTGGGAACTGACTGACGTAGCCCCACGCCCCAGCTCGACCTGGGAACTGACTGACGTAGCCCCACGCCCCAACTCGACCTGGGGACTGACTGACGTAGCCCCACGCCCCAGCTCGACCTGGAGACTGACGTAGCCCCACGCCCCAGCTCGACCTGGGGACTGGCTGACGTAGCCCCACGCCCCAGCTCGACCAGGAGACTGACGTAGCCCCACGCCCCAGCTCGACCTGGGGACTGGCTGACGTAGCCCCACGCCCCAGCTCGACCTGGAGACTGACTGACGTAGCCCCACGCCCCAGCTCGACCTGGGGACTGGCTGACGTAGCCCCACGCCCCAGCTCGACCTGGAGACTGACTGACGTAGCCCCACGCCCCAGCTCGACCTGGAGACTGACTGACGTAGCCCCACGCCCCAGCTCGACCTGGAGACTGACTGACGTAGCCCCACGCCCCAGCTCGACCTAGGGACTGACTGACGTAGCCCCACGCCCCAGCTCGACCTGGGGACTGGCTGACGTAGCCCCACGCCCCAGCTCGACCTGGGGACTGGCTGACGTAGCCCCACACCCCAGATCCACCTTGTAAGTGCCTAACAAGTAACAGTAACAACCAGCACTGCCACTCTCCCGGACTCTCTAATTATGTATTAGCGGAACTGTCTTGAAGTTAGAGCAGTGCTACCCTTTACAACACTGTCTTCTGTTGCTATGGAGTTCTGTTATGGTGTTCTGTTATGGTTTCTCATGGTGTTCTGTTATGTTCTCTTATGGTGTTCTGTTATGTTCGGTTGTGGCGTTATGTTCTGTTAGGGTGTTATTTTATGGTGTTATGGTGCTCTGTTAGGGTTTTTTTTTTTGTTCTGTTACGATGTTAGATTGTTTTTCGTGGTGTTTTGTTAGGGTGTTCTTTCGTGGTGTTTTGTTAGGGTGATCTTTCATGGTGTTTTGTTAGGTGTTCTTTCATGGTGTTTTGTTAGGTGTTCTTTCATGGTGTTTTGTTAGGGTGTTCTTTCACGGTGTTTTGTTAGGGTGTTCTTTCGTGGTGTTTTGTTAGGATGTTCTTCGTGGTGTTTTGTTAGGGTGTTCTTTCATGGTGTTCCGTTAACGTGTTCTGCTAGTGTTCTGTTATGGTGTTCTATTATATTCCGTGATGGTATTAGCGTGTCCTTTTAGGGTGTCCTGTTACTATTTTATGGTGTTCGTCTGTCTTTGTGTTCTGTTGCTACAGTGTTGCTACAGTGTTGGTACAGTGTTGCTACAGGTTTGCTGCAGTGTTGCTACAGTGTTGCTGCAGTGTTGCTACAGTGTTGCTACAGTGTTGCTGCAGTGTTGCTACAGTGTTGCTACAGTGGTGTTGCTGCAGTGTTGCTACAGTGATGTTGCTGCAGTGTTGCTACAGTGATGTTGCTGCAGTGTTGCTACAGTGATGTTGCTGCAGTGTTGCTACAGTGATGTTGCTGCAGTGTTGCTACAGTGTTGCATGACACTGCAACTAGTCAACATTATCTAGAAAAAAAAAATATGAAAAAAAAGTCACGAGTGTTATTGAACATTTTAAAATTTGTAATGGGCTGATGTTTTTATTTTTTTTTTTTTTCTGAAAAAAAATATTAATTTTTTTTTAATAATAAATTTGATGAGCATTTTCTTTTCCAAAAATTCTTTGATAATCTTTTATTGGCACTAGCTAGGGACTGAATGGCTCTTACGGGTTCAGCGTCTCCACGTGGTCGTGATATTGTTAATTTTGATATTATGTTCGTTTTCAAAATTCTTTTATTTATGTTTAGTTATTCACTTTTAAGTGATTTCCTGATTTTTTTTTTTTTTTTGTATTTCCCTTTTTCCAGCTTTTCGATTTTGTTTCGCCCATAACACGAGAATGCCTCATCCGATAGGCTTTAAATTTTCGACGTTGTTGTAAGGTAACTAGACCAAGATTTTCGGAACATTTCGATAACCCCGAAAACCCTCTGCAGCGAGGCTTCAAACGTTCAAGCGCCTCCTAATTCGACGACTGCTAAGAGTGAAACTCGAGATTATAGATGCACTTCTGCCAATTTTATGTGTAAAAGATCGTGAAATTTTAATTCCCGTTTAATCACGTTAAAAAAAATGGAGTGATCATCTTCAGAAGGACTTCAGTTTGTAATGACTGAAGCAACGTACAGCCACGGCACTTCCCAGTACAGCCACGACACTTCCCAGTACAGCCACGACACTTCCCAGTACAGCCACGACACTTCCCAGTACAGCCACAACACTTCCCAGTACAGCCACAACACTTCCCAGTACAGCCACGACACTTCCCAGTACAGCCACGACACTTCCCAGTACAGCCACGACACTTTCCAGTACAGCCACGACACTTCCCAGTACAGCCACAACACTTCCCAGTACAGCCACGACACTTCCCAGTACAGCCACAACACTTCCCAGTACAGCCACGACACTTCCCAGTACAGCCACAACACTTCCCAGTACAGCCACGACACTTCCCAGTACAGCCACGACACTTTCCAGTACAGCCACGACACTTCCCAGTACAGCCACGACACTTCCCAGTACAGCCACGACACTTCCCAGTACAGCCACGACACTTCCCAGTACAGCCACGACACTTCCCAGTACAGCCACGACACTTCCCAGTACAGCCACGACACTTCCCAGTACAGCCACGACACTTCCCAATAAGTTATTTTGCTGCTAAATTTGTCACTGACCTTTTTTTACATAAAATTAGGAATCGTTGGATTTCGTGAGATTACAGAAGAATAACGTCACCTGGGCTGCAGAGTTTCAGCCCTGGCCTGGTGCGTCTTCCAGAAAGCAATGTTGACTTTGTTTACTGCGATGTATAAGTCCCAGTTGACCAATATTATTAATAGTAACACTGACTGCCATTCAATAAATAATATCTCGTCTTACTGGCTACAAAATGTTAACTTTGATGAGTTCAGAGAGTTTTTCTTACTCCCGGAGTCCGGTCTTTGGCCAGACTCATCTGGTTGCTGCTGGTGGCCCACTGACTGATATATCCATCACAGCCTGGTTGATCTGGTATCTGGTGAAGATATTTGTCCAGTGTCCTCTTGAACACTTCAACACTTGTCCCAGCAGTGTTTCTTATATCTTCTAGTAACATGTTGAAAAGTCTGGGACCGCGAACATTGATACAGTGTTCCCTTATTGTACCCACGGCGCCCCTGCTTTTCACTTGTTTTATTTTGCACTTCCTCTCCAGTATGTTAGGCAGTGTGCAGATTTGGGACCAGGCCCTCAAGTACTTTACAGGTATATATTGTCAAATATCTTTCCTCCAGTCCACTGAGTACTTATTTATGACTAAAATATTTCCAGTAAACTAAATGCTTTATTGGCTCTATGCATAGCGTAAATTCTCTCTGTATCTGTTTCAGCTCTGATACCTCTCCTGCCCTGAACGGGACCGTCAACACTGAGCAATATTGCAAATGAGGGAGCACTAGCGATTGTAAAGTATCACTATTGCATGTTGATACCTTCCATAAGAAGAATGACTCCCTATAAGTTTAGACTGTTCAGGGGAAATGTTGAAATTTTAATGAAATTGTTAAAAAAAATGGCATCATTAGATACAGAGCAATTACTGGAGAATGCCTTTTCTGATAGACTTCAAACTACGTAAATTTTAAATTGCAAATATTATTAAAAAAAATAGCTTCCATTTAATAACTAGAGAATGCCTCTTCTGGTCGGCTTCAAACCCTTAAGAGTTGCTGTATCTTAATAGGAAGCAGTCTTTATTGTGGCACAAGTTAGGACAGGATGAAATTGTGAGAAAATAAATGTTCTCCCACAAATATCCAAAGAAATTTAGATATTTGTTTCCATGTGATAATTTATGAATACCTTTTCTGATTCGCTTCCAATTTTTACTGTTAATGTTTAACTGCGTTGGAAACTTATGCCGCACTCTGCACTGTTCATTTCGCGTGCATTGACGCACAGGGCAGCACGGGAATACTTTTCTGGAATCATGCAGCGACCGAAATGCATCTAATTGTTTTTCACGTTTCAGAAGTTTTGTTTAGCTATTACTGGTTCCCTGATAGACCAAGGAGGACCTGAGTGATACAGTGGGACACTCAGACGGACCAAGGTAGATTGTGGTGACGTTAGTGGTTCATTCAGACGGACCAAGGTAGATTGTGGTGACGTTAGTGGTTCATTCAGACGGACCAAGGTAGATTGTGGTGACGTTAGTGGTTCATTCAGACGGACCAAGGTAGATTGTGGTGACGTTAGTGGTTCATTCAGACGTACCAAGGAAGGTGGAAATGGCTGACGGTTCACTGTGCCAAACACCTTCACATCTATTCCCGTCAAACTGCAAATATTAAATCTGAAAGTCAACTGTTGACAATGATCTTTGACAATACCCGCCCGCAACAGAGTTTAATTAAATTTGTCCAATAGCGTCTTTTCAGTTGACGCCGTAGTTGACTGAAGCCAGTTGGCTGAGGCCAGCTGCGTGAGACCAGTTGCTTGAAGCCAGCTGCGTGAGACCAGTTGCTTGAGGCCAGCTGCGCGAGACCAATTGCTTAGACCAGCTGAGGCCAGATAGATGAAATCGTGCATTGAACTTTCCTTCCAGGATACAGTCGGAGAAGTAGAGAACCTCACCTTCCTACACCTGGTGGTCCGGTCCTACGAACACCGACCACCTCGCGCACTTCTCTCGTCACGACAGGAAGACTAAATGAGGGAGTTCTGATCCCCCTTGTAAGAGGCTACAGAATCTGCAGTATATCCTCAATACCCAGTAGAGGTGGAAAAATACATAAATGTAGTATAATGCAGGATCGCATTATACAACATTATACAGCATTATACAGCATTTGTGTGTATTTTTCCATACGTTTCGGTATTTTATACTATTTATCTCCAGCCGGTAGAGGTGTAGAGGTATTCGGGGCTACAATATCCTTTTTCTACACTCTACATCCAGGATGGCAGACAATCGCACAGAAAATACTTTCCGTGTAAAAGGGAGGAGGAAGGTTCCGACAGGCATCTCATTCTTGCCACACGAGACACTGATGATACTGTCACACAGACGGTATAGGAAAGTGGCAGTAATATCGCAGTCATCCCTTCAAAAAAAACCACACGAGACGCTAGTAGACCAAGACATGACAGTCTGAAGAACAGAGAGGGAGTCTGCACCATAGACAATACACAAGAGAGACTTCACCCACATAAAACACTGGAATACACTAACAAACAATTCACAACTGTAGCGGGTGTATCGTCTACGAGACGTATATTCATATATATTAATTTTTGAGATTGTTATTCCCAAAATGCCTCACTTTACACTTTTTCTTACACGTCTCTGACCGCAACGGCGACCTGTCCAGATCACAGAGAATACTCAAGCAAGGTGGCAAGGTCCCACCCTCACCATCAAGCAAGGTGGCAAGGTCCCACTCTCACCATCAAGGAAGGGGACAAGGTGCCACCCTCACCATCAAGGAAGGGGACAAGGTGGCACCCTCACCATCAAGGAAGGGGACAAGACGAGAAGACTTTGTTTACACGCCCGTAGTTATTAGCACACAACACACCACTGAACATAACCAAGGTGCTTCTAGTGTAGCCAGACCTCTAGCATACAAGGACAGTTGCTGACCCATAATTAGGGAACATTTCGAAGCCAGCATGAACCAGTAGACTTCTCTACTGGCACCACTGATCCATAAACCTTGACCTATGACCTATCTGTTATGACCTCTGATTTTCACGCTTCAGTGATTCCAACTCACTGCTTTCACCGTACATCCGTGTGTGTGTACTCACTTAATTGTACTCAGCTAATTGTGGTTGCAGGGGTCGAGACTCAGCCCCTGGCCCCGCCTCTTCGCTGTCCGCTACTGGGTCTCTGCTCTCCCTGCTCCATGAGCTTTATCATACCTTGTCACTATATCGTTCGCTAGACTATTCCACTTACTAACTACTCTGGCTGAAGAAATGCTTCCTAACATCCCTTTGACTCATCTGAGTCTTCAGCTTCCAGTTGTGTCCCCTTGTTTATGTGTTCCCTCTCTGGAACATCCTGTCACTATCTACCTTGTCGATTCCCCGCAGTATTTTGTATGTCGTTTTAAGAACATAAGAATGGAGGAACACTGCAGAAGGCCTACTGGCCCATACAAGGCAGGTCCTTATCAAAACCACCACTACCTAAGAATTTACTCCCGTACTCACGACACTAATCAAACCCAGCCCCTCCCACTCATATATATGTTATCATGTCTCCTCTAACCCTTCTTTCCTCCAGTGTTGTTAGTCCTATTTCCCTCAACCTTTCTTCATATGACATTCCCCTGAGCTGTGGAACTAGCCTTGTCGCAAACCTTTGCACTTTCTCTAATTTCTTGACGTGCTTGACCAGGTGTGGGTTCCAGACTGGTGCTGCATACTCTAGTATGGGCCTGACGTACACGGTGTACAGTGTCTTGAACGATTCCTTGTTAAGGTAACGGAACGCTAATCTTAGGTTTGCCAGTCGCCCATATGCTGCCGCAGTTATCTGGTTGATGTGTGTTTCCGGAGACGTGCTTGGTGTTATACTCACCCCAAGGTCTTTCTCTTTTAACGAGGTTTATAGCCTTTGTCCACCTAGCCTGTACTCTGTCAGCGGTCTTCTTTGCCCTTCTCCGATCTTCATGACTTTGCATTTGGTGGTGTGTGTGTGTGTGTGTTATTTTGTCCTAGGCACATGTCGATTAGACACTAGGCCTGTTGTATATGTGTGTACTCACCTATTTGTACTCACCTATTTGTGGTTGCAGGGGTCGATTCATAGCTCCTGGCCCCGCCTCTTCACTGATTGCTACTAGGTCCTCTCTCTCCCTGCTCCATGAGCTTTATCAAACCTAGTCTTAAAACTATGTATGGTTCCTGCCTCCACTATGTCGCTTTCTAGGCTATTCCACTTCCTGACAACTCTATGACTGAAGAAATACTTCCTAACATCCCTTTGACTCATAGGAGTCTTCAACTTCCAATTGTGACCCCTTGTTTCTGTGTCCCCTCTCTGGAACATCTTGTCTCTGTCCACCTTATCTATTCCTCGCAGTATTTTATATGTCGTTATCATGTCTCCCCCCCTAACCCTCCTGTCCTCTAGTGTCGTCAGGCCGATTTCCCTTAACCTTTCTTCGTAGGACAATCCCCTTAGCTCTTGGACTAGTCTTGTTGCAAACCTTTGCACTTTCTCTAATTTCTTGACGTGCTTGACCAGGTGTGGGTTCCAAACTGGTGCTGCATACTCCAGTATGGGCCTGACGTATATGGTGTACAGAGTCTTGAATGATTCCTTAGTGAGGTATTGGAAAGCTATTCTTAGGTTTGCCAGCCGCCCGTATGCTGCAGCAGTTATCTGATTGATGTGTGCCTCAGGAGATGTGCTCGGTATTATACTCACCCCAAGATCTTTTTCCTTGAGTGAGGTTTGCAGTCTTTGGCCACCTAGACTATACTCTGTCTGCGGTCTTCTTTGCCCTTCCCCGATATTCATGACTACATTTGGCAGGGTTAAACTCAAGGAGCCAGTTACTGGCTCCTTGTGTGTGTGTGTGTGTGTGTGTGTGTGTGTGTGTGTGTGTGTGTGTGTGTGTGTGTGTGTGTGTGTGTGTGTGTAAGGAAACACTTCGAAATGTTTCCGCCGTGTGTGTGTGTGTGTGTGTGTGTGTGTGCTACTTACCTTTGTATGACTTGATAAAGCTCTACACAGAGCGAAATATTGTGCCAGTAAAGGTTTGCTCTATATCCTGTCTGTGTCTTGACAGAGACCAGCTCTCTGAACTCACCGAGACAATTGCTGTACCCAAACCTGACCTTGATTCCTCCAACCTGACCATGCTCCCCCATACGTTACCTTACTCCTCCCCACTTGACCTCACTCCTCCTAAGTGACCTTGCTCCACCCATACGTGACCTTGCTCTTTCCTCAGCGACTTTGCTACTACTTCCATCATCTCCCTCCCGCTGCTGTAATGACCCACCATAAAAACTCCACATTGCAAGACACCGACCTCTGCAAGGGAAGGTTCCTCATTGCAAATGTAAGCCTGTAAATGCTACCCCCTGAAGCAAATGTTGCCTAATCATTGATGACGGCTCCCTGATGACAAGTCAGGGAGGGAGTTACGTTCTAGTAAGTCCTGTTTAATGGGAAGGGAGCCGTGGGTCGTTTCCCCAATTCTGAGTGGTCAACTGAGTGCCACTAAGAGGCAAGTAGGAAGTGGGGAAAGGGGGATTCAGAGTTACATTGAAGGTGGGGTCCTGATTGTCAGAGTTCTTCATTTTTTGTAAAAGTAGGATCCTGATTTTCAGTAAGGGCCAATAGGATCCTGATTTTCGGTAAGGAGCGAGAGGGTCCTGATTTTCAATAAGGGGCAAGAAGGTTCTGATTTTCAGTAAGAGGTCAAGGTTTTATTGTATTTGGATACGCTAAACCCACAGGGGTCACAGAGGGTCTGAGGAAAAAGAGACACTCAGGTTCGACCCCTAGGTATGGGATAGACAGCTCTAGTTCCCTGGATCTAAAGCCCTTCACCAGGATCAAGGTAGCGGGTATGGTGGGGATAGGACTCGTCGGGTGTGTAAAGAGTACATCAGAGTACATGTACACTGTCATCCGGACTCGTAAGGGTATGTACTCTCGTACGTACGTGAGTACTGACAAGAGCTATGGACAGTATTTTTTTCTTAGTAAAGTGTTTCTGTGTACTTTTGCGTATGTACTCTTGTGTGTGTGTGTGTAGTTCTGTATGTGTATTTTTGTATATGTACTCTTGTATATGTACTCTAAATTTGAATTAACTACCCATGACATGAGTGTACTTAGGTGACAGGCGTAAAGGTCACTAGGAACCACGGTACTGTGTGCCTGCCAGCAACGCACTCACAGCAACACTCAGCAACGCACTCACAACAACACACTCACGGCAACACACTCACGGCAACACACTCAGCAACACACTCTTAGCACTGGTATTAACTCATCAAACACTCACTCGCCCTCCAACAACAGCAACACAACCCTGGCCAAGATGGGACGGGTTCGAGTCTTGCAACACCGTGTTGCACACAGCCTCAGGTTCCAGCGTCTTGACTGATCAAACTCACGTTGAAGAGCATGTCAGTTCTCCCCTGTAGTGAAGATCCAACCATCTCTCTTCCTGTTGTATCGATACGAGGCCTGGTCTCAGACCGGGCCGCGGGGGCGTTGACCCCCGAAACCCTCTCCAGGTAAACTCCAGGTCACAGTACGTATATGAATGCAGTATTGTTTGAATAACAAAATGAGCATTTGTGGGAAATAGGAAGGCTCGAGTCTCCTTAGAGTGACTGAACCCGGGACCTCCTCAAGGGAAGCCGTCAGAATGGCTTTAATCATGCAGATGAATGGTTCAAAGAACCCACATTAGACACATATGCAACACTTGGGTATGTTTATTGTGGAAACGTTTCGCCACACAGCGGCTTCATCAGTCCATACAAAGAAGAAGAGTGAAGATCAAAAGGAGTTTGAGGTAGTCAGTCCCTCAACCTGGAGTCTGATTACCTCAAACTCCTTTTGATCTTCACCATTCTGCTTTATATAGGACTGATGAAACCACTATAAAGATACCCAAGTGTTGCACAAGTGCCTTATTTATCGGTTTTAAAACCGGTTTCTGCTCTCTACGTTCTCTTCCTCCCCTCGTCTGTTCATCACCTACCCCAACCTTCCAATTTATTACAGCATGTCGTGTGTTAAAACCATTAACACACAACCATAGTCCGCAAAATCGTAAATTATCATCAGTTTCGATTAAAAGCGCAATAATTTACATATAGAAATATTTCACCTTTTTTTCCCCAAAAGTCATAGCGGCAGACAAGTGGGGAAAACCATTGTTAGAGACACCGAGGCAGACTATAACAGACTTTCAGTATAAATAACCCTCATGGAGGCAGGAGGTGATAGATGCACTTGCAAAAATGAAGCGCTAAAAATACTGACATGACAAACTGAGAGTAGAAATGTCCATTTAAAAGATAAACGACAGGCTGACCCTCGCTCTGCAAGTGCCGCCACAGCTTGGGCATAAAAATGCTATCGACATAAATAACTGGTCGTCGATCCTAGGCACGACAGGTGCGATTGACGCCCTTATTGCTCACACCAACACACGACTTGTATCTTGCTGGCTCCTCAGTGATGATAGGCATATTGGAAAAATAAACACATAAGCAGTATAATGTGATCCTTTATTGACAACGTTTCGCCCACGCAGTGGGCTTTATACCATTTATTTCCATGATAGGCATATTATATATACATATATATATATATGTCGTGCCGAATAGGTAAAATTGGTCATTTAGCAAGAACTCATTTAAAATTAAGTTCTTTCTAACATTTTCTCTTATACGTTTAAAGATATATATATTTGTTAATGTAAAAATTAATAATTTTGTACCAAAAGAACATTAGAAAACTTACCTAACCTTATTATAACAAACACAATTTAATTTACTCTAATCCAACTAAATATATTTTAGAAAAGTTTACATTAATTTAATAATAAAGCAAACACAATGGAATATTTTTTTGTTAGGTTCAGATTTTTCAAGAATTATTGCATACACAAATTTTCGCTTGTCTTATTCGGCAAAAGAGTCCTGTTGCTATTTAAGCAAAAATCAGCAAGTTTTACCTATATCTGCACGACATCATAATATATATATGTGTGTGTGTTTGTGTGTGGTGAGGAATGGTGCACAGCCACATAAAGACAGAAAACGAATTTAAAGTGGTCTGTGTATTTCAACCCCAGACTGGAGTCCTCTTCAGCATTACAAAAAGTCAGATGACATGTTTCATACAGTGAAGTTCACACGCTTCAGGTGTGTGAGTGAGTGTATGGTGTCAGGTGTGCGAGGGGGATGTGTCATGAAATCAGTGTCATGGAGTGTATGGTGTCAGGTGTGAGTGGTGATGGTGTCAGTGTCGAGTGAGTGTATGGTGTCAGGTGTGTGAGTGAGTGTATGGTAGCCAGTGTGGAGTGAGTGTATGGTGTCAGGTGTGTGAGTGAGTGTATGGTGTCAGGTGTGTGAGTGAGTGTATGGTGTCAGGTGTGTGAGTGAGTGTATGGTGTCAGGTGTGCGAGTGAGTGTATGGTGTCAGGTGTGCGAGTGAGTGTATGGTGTCAGGTGAAGAAACGAGTGTAGGGTGTCAGGTCAGGAAGCAGGTGAGTGTAGGACGACGTTTCGGTACTAATTGGACCATAAACTATTTGTGCATTGTTCCAGTAACGGTATTGTGCCTTTTTTGTTCTTTAGTCTTTCAAAACGTCAGTAATAGCAGCACAGCATTCACTGGGACTGCTGTCATCACACACACAACACAGCATTCACTGGGACTGCTATCATCACACACACAACACAGCATTCACTGGGACTGCTGTCATCACACACACAACACAGCATTCACTGGGACTGCTGTCATCACACACACAACACAGCATTCACTGGGACTGCTATCATCACACACACAACACAGCATTCACTGGGACTGCTATCATCACACACAAAACATTCTGCCCTACACACAACACAGCATTCACTGGGACTGCTATCATCACACACACAACACAGCATTCACTGGGACTGCTTCATCACACACACAACACAGCATTCACTGGGACTGCTATCATCACACACACAACACAGCATTCACTGGGACTGCTGTCATCACACACACAACACAGCATTCACTGGGACTGCTATCATCACACACACAACACAGCATTCACTGGGACTGCTGTCATCACACACACAACACAGCATTCACTGGGACTGCTATCATCACACACACAACACAGCATTCACTGGGACTGCTATCATCACACACACAACACAGCATTCACTGGGACTGCTATCATCACACACACAACACAGCATTCACTGGGACTGTTGTCATCACACACACAACACAGCATTCACTGGGACTGCTGTCATCACACACACAACACAGCATTCACTGGGACTGCTGTCATCACACACACAACACACTCCAACTAAATACGAAACAAAAAAAAACTTGAATTAGCTCTCATAGCCACGACGCATAATTATAATATCTCAGAGATAATGGAAACCAGATGTTGCTTCAAAATTCCCCCTAAATAAGTACCTACCACCACCAAACTTAATTCAGAACACCAGTTTTAGATTTGGAATAACACAGTACACTGAAACTGTCCAAGCCGGTGTTTAGTTCCAGTTTCGTGCTGCCTGACCTGACACTCCACACTTACCTGCTGCCTGACCTGACACTCCACACTTACCTGCTGCCTGACCTGACACTCCACACTTACCTGCTGTCTGACCTGACACTCCACACTTACCTGCTGCCTGACCTGACACTCCACACTTACCTGCTGTCTGACCTGACACTCCACACTTACCTGCTGCCTGACCTGACACTCCACACTTACCTGCTGCCTGACCTGACACTCCACACTTACCTGCTTCCTGACCTGGCATTCCACGCTCCTTGCTTCCTCTGAATTGCAGCATCAACCCTCCTTCAGAGTGCAGGATCATCCCTCCTTCAGAGTGCAGGATCACCCCTCCTTCAGAGTGCAGGATCACCCCTCCTTCAGAATGCAGGATCACCCCTCCTTCAGAGTGCAGGAACAGTACTTTCCCTCTTCAGGACTCAAGTCCGGCTAACTGATTTCGCTGAATTTTCATAAATGTTACCTTGCTCACACTCTAATTAGCAGCACGTCTAATCATAAAAAAACACTCGCCTTCACTTCTATTTAACACGCTCACATTTGTCTAACACTCAAAACCTTATTCATTCCCTCCAGCCCTTCCTTCACACATTTATATCCCCCTAGTCATCCTGTTTTGTGTCCAGACAACCTCAATAACCTCTCGTCTGCCCTCTGAATACTTTAGGTAATCTACATTTAATCTCCATGGTTCTAAATCTCTGCATAATATTCACATCACACACATTGCCCTCAAACACGACATCACTGTCTCCAGTCTTCTCGCTGCACATTTTTTCACATACACCCGTGTTGATACCACTATGCTCTCTTACAGTCCACTCTTTGCCTACATGGACGAGGTTCCTCGATAAATTAGATACATGTGCAACACCTGGGTGTCCACCACAGTAACTTCCACCACTACACTAGACTATCATGTGTCTGGGGTGCACATGATAGTGTAGTGTCTAATTTATCAACTTGTTGGTTCTCTGAACCATTGATCTACAAGGTTCCTTTTCTCGACAGATGCCTCAATGCACCATGCTCCTTTTTTTCCCCCCTCATCAGTTATATGGTTCACCTCATCTTTCATGGACCCATCTATTGACAAGTTCACTCCCAGATATCTAAACATATTTACTTCCTCCATACTCCCTCCAATCCGTTATCCAATCTTCCATTTCCTATTTTTTTTGTAATTCTCTCATTACTTTCCTATTTCCTGTTTTAGTTTTCTTTCTTTTTCATATCCTCCCAAATTCGTCTAGCAACTTTCCAGCATCTCTTCAGAATCCCCCAAAACCACCGAGTCGTAGACAAAAAAGCAAATGTAGCAACTTCGTATTAAATTCTTTATCTTTTAATCCCACACCTTTTCCAAACACCCTCGCATTCACTTCTCTTACAACCCCATCTATAAATATGTTAAACAACCATGGTGACATCACACATCCCTGGATAAGTCCTACTTTTACTGTAAAATAATCCCCCTCTCTCCTACTTACCCTAACCTGAGCCTCACTATCCTCATAAAAACTCTTTAATGCTTTTAATACCCCTATCGCCTATTCTATGCATCTGCAACATTTGCCCCACTTTGATTCCCTATCCACCATATCCACAAAAGCAAGAGAAAGCTCCTTACTTTATTTAAGTACTGTTCGCTTATATGGTTCAATGTCAACACTTGGTCCACACATCACCTTCCCTTCCTGAAACCTTGTTCATCTGCGATCCTGCTGTCTTATGTTCAATTCTTTCAATAATAACTCTACCACACACTTTACCTGACATGCTCAGCAGACTTGTTGCTCTAAATTTCTTACGCTTTCTTTCAAAACCTTTACCCAGAGGAACTATACAAACATCCTGTCGGCTTCTAGGAACCTTTTCCCCTTTTGAGCGCAAACTCTACATATATACCAAACACTCCAAAATTATTTCCCTCCTTAACATTTCTCTCTTAATCCCACCTACCCCAGCTTCTTTACCCCTTTCATTCATATATATAAACATCTTCCGGAAATGGAAAAATAGCGAGCAAAGCTATTCAGAATCGCAATGAATACTTATCCATGAAAAAGAAAAAGACAGGAAAAATTCCAGTGTGTGTTAGTCTTACTGATGAGAGACTGTCACGCTGTGGACACCTTGTTTATATCAGGGGATGGGGGGACGGGGAGGGGAAAAACATACACTGACTATACAAGTAATATATAAGAATAACTTGTACTTCATAGTCTAATAAAACTTATTTTTTCGTATTAACTAGAGAACCTCGTCAGGTGTGTGTGTGTGTACTCACATATTTATGGATGTAGGGGTCGATTCACAGCTCCTGGCCCCGCCTCTTCGCTGGTCGTTATTAGGTCCACTCTCTCCCTGCTCCATCAGCTTCATCGTATCTCTTCTTAAAGCTATATGTGGATCCTGCCTCCACTACATCACTCTCCATATTGTTCCACTTCCTGACAACTCTGTGACCGAAGAAATACTTCCTGACATCCCTGTGACTTATCTGGGTCTTCAGCTTCCAGGTATGACCCCTTGTTTCTGTGTCCCATCTTTGAAACATTCTGTCCCTATCCACCTCGTCAATTCCTCTCAGTATTTTATATGTTGTTACCATGTAAACCCCCCTTCCCATCCCTCGTCTCCTCGAGTGCCATCAAGTCGATTTTCCCTTAACCTTTCCTCACAGGATATACCCCTTAGCTCCAGGGACTAGTCTTGTTACAAACCTTTGCACTTTCTCTAATTTCTTGACGTGCTTGACCAGGGATGTGTGTGTGTGTGTGTGTGTGTGTGTGCGAAGGCTCGTGTACTGGACATTTTTGTCCGATCGACTGGATATTGAAGGTGTGGTGTTTAGGGAAGAGAGACTGAATCATCCAGCACACCTTGTGTAGTGAACCATCCAGTACACCTTGTGTAGTGAACCATCCAGCACACTTTGTGTAGAGAACCATCCAGCACACCTTGTGTATTGAACCATCCAGCACACCTTGTGTAGTGAACCATCCAGTACACCTTGTGTAGAGAACCATCCAGCACACCTTGTGTATTGAACCCTCCAGCACATTTTGTAGTGTTAACCATCCAAAACTTCCACAAGCTCTTTATTGCATAAATTTTGACGTTTTTCTAAACGGTCCACAAAATGGCTCTGATCCACCTGGTCAATGACGGGGCCGCGGGGCGTTGACCCTGGACACCCTCCAGGTAGACTCCAGGTAGACTCACACAAATATAACCTCAGATACGTTACAAGTATTACCTCAAAAATGGAGTAGTAGATTGGAGGAACTGAGCACTGAAGCAGGACACGTTATAGGAATGGAAGGCTTCAGAAACTGACACGATAAGGTTCAATCATGTCTAGGTGGGACCAGGAGCTGGAGACAACGTACACACAAGCGGTTTTCTGTTGATGGATTGTGTTCATTAAGGACGACTGAAGAATTTCAGTGTGTGTGATGCAGGTGCGAGTCGTGTTGACCTGTGACCTGTGTCACGCAACACCACCTTAAGCGACACATTTGTAGCTGATTACCTGCATTAGAAACAAGGTGAGTGTGTGCAAAGTTCAACAATTATTATTATGGTAAGTTACTAAAGACGCGATAACTCTCTCTCTCTCTCTCTCTCTCTCTCTCTCTCTCTCTCTCTCTCTTTCTCTCTCTCATTCACACACGCACACACATACACAAATGCGCGCGCGCGCGCGCGACAATGAAGATGGCGGGGGATGGTATAGGGGCCGCTCCACGAAATCCTTATTGACGATGTTTCGCCCTCACATTGTGTTTTATCGAGAGACTTTTGCAACACTCAAAATGACTCAGTACGTGGTCAGCCACTTTCAAGCAGACAAAAAATGCCAGCTGACACAGGTGCCAGCTGACGCAGGTGTCAGCTGACACAGGTGCCAGTTGACACAGGTACCAGCTGACACAGGTAAACAAACTTGTTTCACTGAGACTATCGAGTTTGATTGTAGCGACGTTCCTCTCGAGTCAAACTTAGCAAAGCTGTGAAAAGAAAGCCTTGGGATGTATGTGTGTGTGTGTGTGTGTGTGTGTGTGTGTGTGTGTGTGTGTGTGTGTGTGTGTGTTTGCCTCTCCTAACAAGCTCTTGTTTTCTCAGCCAACCACGCAAACACCAGTTACCGTATTTACCGGCATATAAGACGCGCCATTTTATCCCTTCAAAGTCTTGGAAAATCAGCCTGCGCCTTATATGCTCAAGGTCAGGGTCAAGGTAGGCTTTATTACGCTTCAGAGTAAAGTAAGAGGGTAATTAGCCTTGAATGTGATTACTGATTTACGGTTATGATATACCTTTGATATACTTTTAAGACTTTCGAGAGTATCTACCTCTGAGCCCGGCCATGGGCTAGGCTCGTCTGGTGCTTGCCTGGTCAACCAGGCTGTTGCTGCTGAGGTCCGCTGCCCACATATCCATCACAGCCTGGTTGATCTGGCATCCGATGAAGATACTT